>JAEIIF010057007.1:0-44034 GCA_018874455.1 Drosophila trapezifrons | reverse complement strand
TGCGAAATATAAGAAATCAAACTAAATATTAAAGGAAAGCAAACTTCTACTAGTTCTATAGGAAAACAAATTGAGATAATACAAAACGTTTAGCTCTAAGTATACTAGAATTGAGGGGTACGACACTAAGCGCTTATATCTGTGAGGAATCCTATTAATCAAGTGTCGGAAGTTGATATATTGATGCTCCTTCCATTTCCGAATCGGGGCATTCGGGGATTATGCAAATTAGATGGAGCGATAAGCATCGGGCACACGCTCGCTGCCTCCGTCTCGCTTTCACTTCATTAGGCCGCCGTCTCTATCAACGTCCCTCTCTTTCTGGCTCCCTCCGAGAGTCCTTCTCTTCCTTTTCGTGGCACACGCGCACCTGTAGAAGGAGCAGCTGCTCCGATCGCGAGAGGATGCCCGGGCACCACCAGAACCACACCAGGCCAGGATCGTCGCGCTCACTTTGGGGCAGGTGCAACATTTACCGTTCGCCCCGGCCGCGGGCCAAAGTGAGAGAGAGGACGGGGGACTCGGGACTCGGTCAGGATTCAGGACAACTCAGGCGACAGCTCCATCAAAGGGATCCTTTGTGCGCTTCATTAGGGGAAGCAATGGAGCAGGAGGGTTTCTTTGGTTAATTATTGAGACTACGACCAACATTTTTACTAATTAAAGTAATGATAGTTGTACCTTCTAGATGTGTGCTTCCTTGACTAAATAAATAACTGAAATAAATACTAATTAGCCCAGCCTCTGTTTGGTTTTCTCTAATATTTCTGAATGACTTTTTGAACTTCCTCGAGAGCCTACATAACAGCCTTTGATTATTCCATAAATCTCTGAATATAGTAGCCTCTTTTTCCCTTTAACTTCTTTATATTAAATTTACCGACAATGGCAGCTAGCTACACTTGATTCCCAGCCAACTTACATAAGTTTCCACTTCAACAGCCTCGAGTTCCAGTCCAGCGATATAAAGGAAATTTGTAATTTATGTTACAAAATATTTTCATTAAGGCCACTGACACTGGAGAGCGCGAAGGAAGGGGACGGCGATGGAGATCTCTCGTGGAGGACCCCATCCCGCTGCGACGATGACAATAATAACATCAACAAAGCGATGAATTTATGGGCCCAGGGCTCGGAGGACATCTAGCTGGATTCTAATTAACCCGAAGCCGAAGGTTGATGCAGATCGCTGAGATACAGGTTCAGGTAGCCCTTGTAATACCTGTAATGCCATCCTTAAAGGCTCCTTCTGTATTCCAGGGGCCGCAGGTGTGTGCTGGTCGATGGTCCATGGGACTGAAACTCCAAACAGTAGGTGGTTCCTCCGCTGCCATTTGATTTATAAGAGCAGGAGTCCCCGCATCAGGTCTGTTGATAGACTCCGATTTGTGGGGCGTTTTATTGTGCAATCAGTAGCCAAAATAGATAGAAATCTCCCGGATAGGATTTCACTTTCGCTGTGACAACAAGGACATTTTCCTCCGAACGATCGAAATTGATACGTTGACAGTGATATCCATTCGGAGGCGGAAACATTCCAGGAAAGAACGTAAAACGATTTGGGAAGCCGAGCAGCGATTCCCATCCATCCATACACCTGTGTGCAGCGTATCCTTTCGTTGCCTGATTAATTGAGCTGCCTTGTCATCGGCTCTCCTCTCTGAGTTGCAAAAAACAAGGAAAGATCCGAGAAATTAAGGAATTACAGGTGGTCCTCCGTTCGGCTGGCAGCCAAATCAATTAGCCTAACAAGACAGCCGAAATGGAAACGGAATCCGTGGCATTCACTCTCCTCTTCTAACCACCGAGACACCGACAGAGCCGGCGGAATGAAGGATGTTTTGGGAACCGAATCGAAGTCGGAAGCGGTGGCTGCGGCGGGAGCAGCTTCCCCTCGTTTTTCACTCACTTCCAGCGGCTAAATGTGTGGTCTATGCCAATCATGCACTTTACGCGCTGCCTTCATTAGCCGCCAACAATCTTGGCCAGTTTATCGCACGCCTCGCCCCTCCACCTCCACTCGGCTTAGCCCAAAAGGTTCCCAGATAGCGCCGAGCACATCAAACGATGCCACCGAACCACCACAAAGGCCACGGTCCACGGTCCACGATCGACGATCAGAGAGCCACGTTCTTGGCCCATTATAAAACTGATTTGCGAACTCGAAGGCTGCATTTGAATGCAGAATTTATGCAGCCGCGTTCTTAAGCAGCTCCTAGAGCATTCGCAGCACTTGAAAAAAAGGATGAGGCATTCGTAGGTACGAGTATCTAATAATAAGTATTTTTTCATACTTTCTACAGTTAATATACTGTAGTTATTAACAAAACAAATAAAACCAATTCAAGAATACTATTCTTACTAAATCGAAGAAATCTCTTGACGAAAGCTCGTACTTTTGGTCATAAATCTTTTATTTTTCATCTGAAATGTAAGGTTTCTTATTAATTTAAAATGTATTCATTAGACTAACAGTGCTACATATTATTATGGCATTATTTTATTAATAAATGCGGCTGAAAAATAACCAAATAAAGAACTGAAACACTATCCTAGGTAATTTCAGGTTTTAAGTATTTATTTATTAGGAAAAGAAACGTCTCTCCTTAGTTATTAAATCTCAAAATATTAAAAAGAGGGAAATGCTTGAGACAAGATCTTTAAGGAATTATTATATTATTATTCTCTGATAATGTTTATTTAATTTCAATTTCCAGCTGAAAAGGCGATTCCTAGGGTTTCTCAGACATTTTTCTTCCGAGTGTGCTCCTGTTTTTTCGCTGTCCATGTAACGAGCTGGCAAAATGACTTAATTAGTGGTCTCTACTCGCGATCTCCTGATGCCTGGCTAAATGTTTCAGCCCCGGGCCCCGGCTCTCGGCTCCAGACAGAACATCTCACTCAGCATTAACAATTAAGTCGGGATTTGGACGGGATCAGCCGGCGGCGACCTGCGGCGGCCTGCTGGGCAGAATGTAGATCTCCAGATCTGCGGATCCCGGAGGCAGGAGGCAGGAGGAACGGAGGCAGCTCAGACGAAGAGGACGCTTATCTAAATAGGCGCGTCCCGAAGTACAAATGGTCAAGTGGATAGATAGTGCCCCGTTCCGGGGAGTCTAATTTGTGAACAGTTAAATAAACAAACATCGGAGTCGGCCAGGACACTTGTCGGCGGTGTCCTCTGAAGAGAGAGTGAGAGCTGCTGCGCCTGCGCGTCCCTTTGAGGAAGAAGCCGCCGCTGATAAGGACTCGGCTCTCCAGTCTCAAGTGTTGGCGGGACCACGCGACATGGGACACAGGACACGGGACAGGATCGGTGGATCGGTGGATCGGAAGTGCTGTAATAATTCAAGCGATCTCCTCGCTCGGAAACGAAATTCAATGCCTGAGCAGATGTGGAAGTGCGCTGCAAATGAGGCAAAAACTATGCAGAAAAGAAAATAAACAAGAGTCCTTAGTCAAGTGATTATGTTACAGGCTCCAGCCCCTTCCAGACTGTAGACAAATCCACACCAAACTAAACTATTAATACTAATCCTTAATTTAACTATTTCCCTATGAGAAGCAGAGAAATATATTTGATATTAATCAGTTTCTGATAGAGAAACCCTAGATATCCCATCTTAAGTAATTTATTGGACAAGAAGCGTCCCACAAAGCCGCAAAATAGAACCCTTTTCAGGGATATCGGCAGAAATAAGCTGGGTGTTCGATTGTGTGCTAAATAATAAAGGGATTCTCTTCTGGCCTGAGAATTAATCCTTTCGCAATTCCCAGAACGGACTCTAAGGCGGCGGAGAAATATTGCATAAAAAAACCCAACGAAATGCACAAAAATCGCAACATTCGATCGAACATCACGCACCGAGCCTGGCCCCAAAAATAAAAAATGTTGAAAAACCTTTTCCCAGAGCAAACGTGAGAGAATTAACAGGACGAAATGGATTCCCAGAAGCTGGGACCCGCTCTCTCTGTTCCATTTTTGTGGCTTGGCCCAAACAATGCCAAAAAGGACGATCGGTCCTACAATGATATATCTTATTGACACAGGCTGCCATGGTGCAATATTTGCGCAATATTCCTGATCCTGGGGCTGCAGCTAAGAAAATGTTTTGGCTGCTGCTCAAAAAGGATTAGACAGAGCCAGCACGAATAAAACAGAAGTCCTGAACGTAAACATTAGGTCTGTATATGTACATGTGTCCTGGGCACAATCGCAAATAGGCCAAAATGCACAGGAAAAGATTGCAAAAGAAATGGATGAGTAGATGGCACCGACTAGAAAATACCCTAACATTTTAGTTTTAAAATTAATAGTAGGACAATATAATCAATTTCATGTTATTTATTTTATTTTTATTAATTCTCCGATCATTCCTATGGCAGATATATGACATGGTATTGGACTTAAACACTGCCTGCAAAAGAAGAAATACTGTGGGAAATGTTTCATCCAGGTAGCTTTATAACTGAGGAAATAGTTGCAAAAAAATTGAACGAACGAACGGACAAACGGACATGGCTAGATCGCCTCGGCTGCTGTCGCAAGGGTATGCAAAGTGCGAATCGAGAACTGCCTTGCAGGGGCTCGTTATTTTGCCAAGAAATTTCCGTGAAAAGCGCATAATGGCTAAGAATGGTGACCGAGGAAATTGCACAACAATGCACAATTCTCCCCGATTTTCCACAGTGCTTGCTGGCAGTACAAACGCACAGCATGAGGGCACATTCAGCCGATCGATCGATCCTCGCAGGACTCGGGACTCAGGCAGGACATGCCAAACAAAGTCAACAGAGGAGGAGATTGAGCAAGGAAAAGCAAATATCACGAACTACTGTGAATAAGCAGTTGATGGAACAAAGGTCCCAAGGATCACGGGGCCGGGGCAGCGTTTTTAATTGATCAGAAATACAAACAAGTGCAAAAAAGATAATAAAGGAGACGGGAGGCGGGGGCAGGAGCAATTGTTTCCACGGGGCGTTTGTCCTGTTTCCTTTCTATTCCCATTTTGTTGGCCGTGTGTTTGGTAATGTTTTGTGTAAACACTGCCCCCGTCGGACTGCACTGTCCAGGACAGGCATCACTCCCCTCTCTATCCGATCGAGGAGGCACAGTCCCGAATTCATAAAAAAAGGGACAATTGCTGAAAACTGAAATCGAAATTCCATGAAATTGCCAGAGAAAAGAGCATTTCTTATCAATCACAGCCATTCAGGAAAAAAGTGGCACCAAAAAACAGGAGCTATAAAAATAATTTATTATAGGAAACTTGTTTCTGTTTTTTGGGGAACAATTTGTCAACTAGTTTGTACCTCTGTCATGGTCACAATAAATTGTATAAAGCTTACTGAAAACTATCTACAAAACATTACTATACAATTTAAATATATATTAAATATTAAATATTATTATTATTATTTAAAAATATTTCTAGAATTAAAACCACATTGCTGAAAATGCTGTGACTTACGAGGCCAAGAAATTATGAGTCTAGGATCGGTGGCAGCTGATGGCGATGGTCCCCGTGCCCGTGCCCCGACGGCTAATCTAATCAGGAGAGCCATAATTTGTGCCCGGACAGACTGGAGTGCCAGGACGACAAGGAGTACTCGTGTCTTATCAGCGGGGAGCTGCAGGCTGCAGTCCTTAAGGTCCTTGGCCGCATGCCAAAAGTGCCACTGGCAGAGCAGAGTTAGCGGAATGGAATCATCTCTGGAAATGGCTCCAGTCGGCGGCGGACTTCAATTGCCGGCTAATCCCCGAGCTGCAATTCACTTTTGACGCATTGCCGAGGTCCCTGCCAGAGCCTCATTCAAGTGCATTTAAATCCTCGTCGGAGCCGAGATCCTGTCTAACCGCAGCTTGCAGGCTGCAGGAACAAAGGACTTGCACATGGAAACGAGGAGCATTCAGCGGTGCGTAAATTTTGTATTCCTCTTTGCCAAAAAAAGGATCGGGCAGGAAATCATCGCTTGACACAGAAATCAGGGAATCAATAAAGCAGCATTATTTCTCTTTTCGATAGACAAGCGGGGGAGCGTTTTCGAACAAAGAATCAAGCGGAAAAAAGGGTGAACATTTATATAGCGGCAAACCTTTGTTGCGAAAAACTCCAATTGATCTCGCTGATTTCGGAAAATAGGTTAAAAAATAAGAGGATTCGAGGATCCAAGGGGCATTGAAAATACTACATTAAAGACTTCCAAGTACCTCGATTTATTTATACGAGTAAGATCTTAAGAACTTCAGCAAAGGGATTCAGAAAGGATGTAAAGCCAAATTGTACTCTAAGAACGATTTGGCCTTTAAGAAAAATTCACAATGGTTTGTACTTTACATTAAAAATATATAAGGGACCCGGCCTTTGATATATCAAAAGAATATACTTACAGTAAGTACGCTTAAATATTGAGGAGAGTTGAACTATATAAAATGTTCGCAGTATTAACACGTAAATCTAACTTTGATATACGAGTATGTTCTTTAGCTTGTTTCTAACCTTTAGTTTAAATAGCATATAAAGTAAACATTTTCCCCACTAATAAAGATCCGTCTGATCTATGCACTCCAGATTCTGGATCCCGATCCCGATGATATAAAGGACGCAGTGTAACCAGTTCACTTGACACCTGCGAGGAACTAGAAAAAAAGGGGAAAAAAGGGAGCGCGTGCGGTCCGCGGACTTTAATGGTGAGACGAGGGATGTATGCATATCTAGAGATATATATATATTTCCAGGCGAGGGAATGGCCTGGAGCTCAGCTCATTAATATATGGGCAAGGTCACTCACAAGGCTCTACTTATTAAAGTGCTGGAAGGGCTACCCCGAATACCCTGACTAAAAGAGTTTTTGTCTTCCAAAGTTCCACAGAGAATATAACATTATATTACTAAATATTATTGTTCCTAGGGAGATCGAGCATTTTATTAAATTATATTTAAATTTCGAGTTAGTTTCCAAGATCACTTATCCCTTGAATAAATTTGATGTATTCCAAAATGTTTTAATTTGTTTTTAAATATTTTTCGCGGCATAAAAATGTACACAGTTCTTGCCTTCGGCTTTTTGGCGGAGTGTGTCCGCGAAATTTGCATAATTTGCATTGCCGCCGGCTCAGTGCCGAGTCCTTTGATCAAGGACCCTCGCGCGTGCGCACTCCGCTGCCCCGCCCCCTTTCAGCCACGCAGCCACGCACCCCGGGCAACAAGTTTTTGTACAGGAAAGCTTGTCGATTCCCTCACCCTTGCCAATGTAATCATTTATTCAAATAGATTTCATTTCACTCGCGATTGTTCGCCATTGTCCTCTTGCTCCCTCGGTTCGCCCGGCTAGTCCTGTTGCTCCTGCGCACTCACCCCGATCATCGCCATCGGATTGCAAAAGTAACAGCTACGGTTGCAAGGCAACTTTGATTTCCACCTTTGACGGGGTTGATCGCGAGTTTGCTTTTGACCCGACATGGCGATGCCCTCTAAAAAGGATAATAGGAGGAAACAAACAAAGTAAGAGAGCGTTGCCAATATTTCCAATTAATATTAGTTTTTGCGCCTTTATGTGTAATTTTTGATTCGATTTTTCCCATTATTCAATTAGTATTTATCTTTGTTATTAAGTTTCACCTGCAGGAAAGTCCCGCGTTTAATTCCTTACAGGCAGACGACCCACCTTTAATTTACAGATCCATTAAAAAGGACATAAAACTCATTCCGTCAATTCTTAGATCCATTCATTCCTTGCTGCGATCCCATAAACAAGCGGCAACCGAAGAAATGAAATATGACGGCACACACCTATAACCCAGGAAAAGGACATTACAATTGTGTGGAAATCCAGGGAATCGTAAAGGACGAACCCATCCGAGTGGTATGCGAGGCACTCCCACTCCCCTCCCGATTTTTTCAGCAGCTTTTTGGCTGCTGGCCAGATCCTTAGAGCAAACACCCCCCAAACGTATGAGTGCGTGCTAATCCTGCCGGAACTTAATGCAACGCCAGGACCTACGTGGACATTGTTATTGACAAACTGCCAGCGGCGGCGACGAGGGTTGTTCGGGCGTCTGCCCGCCAGAAAAGGAGAGCGGGGAAAGAGAGGGGGCGACGACTGAGCGATTGCTGCAGCAGGAGCAGATGTTTTTCGCGGCAGGACGACGATGACGATGATGGCGATGACGTTGGCGATCAGCGACCCCAGCACGGGACACGAAACACGGACCTTTAAGGACAACAAAGGAGCGGGAGATGGAGATAGAGCTAGGGGAGAGCCAAAGCCAGGGAGATCCTTGAGCCTCGTTCCAAACCGGTCGCTGTCCTATAGCCAAAAATTCCGGCCACCGAGAGAAATATTAATTGAAGATAAACATTTTTATAGGCAATTCCAGATAAAATATATAGCAAAATAAATTCAAATTAAAATCATAAAGTAATTTTATAATAGCATACCTTTTTAGCCACCTTTTCAGGTGATTTCAAAACACCAGCGAATTCTCCTGAATATCTCCCTCATAAATAAGAAATAACCAATATTTTATATCACTGACGATTTGAAAACACTTGAACTGTGGCCCAAAACCTTGCTACAAATTCTATGTATGACCATTCACATTTTATTGCATACTTTTAGACACCTTTTTTGATTAATTTTAACTGATCAGCTAATTCTGTGGCACCCTGATCTATTTTTCTCAGCAGTGTTTCAGCCACCTTTTCCAGGTGATTTCAAAACATCAGCTGATATTCCCAATTTTAAAGCCAATTTTGCAATTTCGAACAGTGTACTTGGTTTAAAAATTACCGCTTTTTATGCACATTTTCGCCTGCAGCGCTATATGCCCAGATTGGATCAGGATCTGGTCCTAAGTTGAGGGAGCGAGTGAGGGAGAGAGAGCGAGCAGGCGAGGGTGAGGGTAATTTATTGTTGCTTGTCAACCCCCGAAAAGCGCGCCAAGGAGCCCAGCTCTCGAAGCCAGGTCCCTATATACTACTCGGGCCAGAGTCCCGTTCCCAGGTAGAGCACGATCCCTTATGTACACGCACACTCGCATATTATGTGCAAGGCGAGGCACGTGCGCCGATCCAACGCACCCCAACAGTTCCAGAGTTCCAGCAGTTCCAACGATTCCAACGATTCCACTCAGCTGCTCTCGACTTTTTAGGGAAATTCACAGTTTTCGCTATTTAATGGAATCGAAATCGTCGCTGGAACTGGAAACGGAACTGGGCGCGATCGCACACTTCTGGCGCATGCCAAGGCGTAGCGATGTCAGAAGATCATAGATCAAGAGATGCATTATGTTTATTATATTAATAACAACGAAGTATTAAATATACTCTATTAATATTTCGTTTCTTTACTCCACACAGATCTATGTAAACTAGTTAGTATATATTTCCAGAACTCATCTTAAATTTTATTTACAAAATGTATAAATCTATAAACAACAGCTCTCGAAGCTCCGACTCTAACTCTAATGAGTGATCTTCAAATTCTCATAAAAATCTCCATCAAAATCTTCACAAAAATCTCTCTTCACCTCTCCTTTTAGTCCTGATCCCCCGCTGAGTGCAATCGTCCCTAGAGAGATCCTCAAAGTTCTTCGCCTCGGTCCTCTATCACTTATCCTCCGTGGGCCGCTGCTGCTTGATCTCCGAAGTTATTTCGAGGACTTCCCCAGCAAGACTTCCGCTCTCCTTCAAGTTTCCGCCGCGCCACTCATAAATCCGAGGAACGGGCTCCTATAAGAAAAATATACATAAAATATACGAAAGGAAGAAAAACGAGAGCAGGACGAGGCGATTTATGAGCGCACAACTGCGCACAGATGCCGCGTCCTGACGACGGATCCAGGCACTTGAGCCGACGACAAGTACACAGGACTCGTACTCGCACTCAGTCAATCGGCGCCTGCCTCCGGTTACAGGATTTTCGTGGAGGAAAAGAATAAAGGAAAAGCCAAGCCAAAGTCAAAGTCTGGAGGAACGCCTGATTGATTTACGACTGTGTGAGCACGAAGAGGATGTGAAGGGCTCCCAGGATCCCGGCGGGACTCCTGTTTGCTCACCGCTTTCACTCCCATTTCGAATTTCACTCATCATCTATATTCATATTTTTCCTTTTCTATTTCTCGGCACTCCCTCACCCCGCCTATGGGAATTTTGTTCCCATTGAAATCGATGCCTCCTCGAAATGCAAATAAACCAGGAAACCATCGGAGCGATGCCAATCCCGATCCCGATCCCGCGCCCAGGATCGAACGAAATTAGTTTTTGTTTGCTCAAATTGTTGTATTTTCTCAGGCCGCCGCCGAAAGATGAAAGTCAAAAAATAAGAGGGACTAAAAAATAGAAGAATGCCAGGATTTGGACACAGGAAGTTGGCCGATCCTCCATCGAGAATTTGAGAGTGGGAGAAAATCATTCTCTCGGGGCCTTCAACCCCCCGGGCCAGGAGTTTATTAATTAAATTAAAAAAATTTTAACATAAATCAAGGCAAGCCGACCTCGAAACTACCCTAAAAAACAAGGTTTGTTCGTAAACAAATTAACACCAAAATTCCGACTCTGAGAACTGACAGATTCCTCTATATGCATACATATTTTATATATTTCTCCCTATCTGTATGAGTGAGAGAATTATCCGATATCCGAGATCCGAGAGAGCTGCATTAATGAGACTTTCAACCCTCGGGGAATCAGACAAATTATAATACCATCGGGGGTTGCATAGGGTTCCAAGTAAAATATTATTATTATGCCATATTATTTATTTATGATTATTATTATGTTTGTTGCCAAAAACCCCAGAGAATCAGGCTACACAATGGGAAATTATCAATTCGATTTTATTGTAGAATTTAAATAAAAAAGTTACATTACTGAATTGTGGTTTACTCTTCTTTCGTGATAATTAACTTTAGTAGTAGTAATGCATCCTAAGATGTTCTTTCTACTAATTGTGGAGTTAAACCTTTTGGAATAACCCGCTCATCCTTAAAGGATTCTCGTAATTTTCTTGCTGTGTAGGGGCAGGGGGCGTGTCGTGTCGCGTTGCGTCGTCAAAGTGGGACGCAACCGAGTCAAAGCCTCGATGACAACAAAGGACTCGCTGGCAGCTCTCACAACTCTCACAACTGTTGACTCTTTTTCCTCCTTTTCTGCGAGCAGGAGCAGGGGAGATCCTCGGGCATCCTCGGGGATCAGAAACCGGTAGTCGGTAGTCGGCAGCCAAGTCCTCCTCGTTTCCTTGAACCCTTCAAGTGAACTCAAGTTTATAAATTGTGCAGCAAGTACACACAAAGGCGACGTATGTGCGCGAAAAGCGAGAGGATCGTGAGCGAAGGACTCAGACTCGGGCTCAGGCTCAGACTCAGGTCTGTTGGAAACTACCTGAAGGGCTCTGCCTGGCAAGCAAAAGTTTATTGTCGCACCGAAACTAGTTTCCACGCAGTCGGACGGAGAGACGGACAGGGATATACTCGCAAGCTTAGGCCTCGGAAAGAAGAGCTAGGAGTCTAGATAAAATTATTTTCCCACACCAGCCCGGGGTCTGGGATTTCTCCTTAAGGAGAAAGGAGGCTGGAGATTCTCACCCCTGGCATCTCTGGCATCTTGTCAATTTTAATTAGGATTTATGGCCGAACAAATTCGCCAGGAGCCGTGCCAGGATCATCGGTTCTCGCCTTTAATTTCCCTTAATTAGCTCGACAATTGGCAAATGATTTTGCACAATGCCGAGGCCCTGATTGGTTTTGGTTGCCAAGGAAGCCCTTATATCTGGGAAATTCCACAGAACAAGGCAAGACAGTCCTGGATAGTCCTGGCTTTGTGATTAAGCGGACAAGTTAGAGGCAACTGACAAGTCGCTGATTCAGGATGATGTATGGCCAGACTTTGAGTACGTCGCAGGGCCTTAACTATTATTATTATTATTAAGGGGTTTTTAAGGGAGATATTGGAAGAGCGCCTTTTTATTTAGTATCCTTCTATTAGTATCGTTCCCAAGGACATGTCCAGAAGCAAGGACTTTGCAAGGCTTTTCAATAGAACTTTCCTGGGAGTATCTTTTAGCTAAGGTGATCTTCACGGCTGTGTGTGGGAACCCAAGGTGCTGGCTCCTGCCTGGACTCAGGTAACTGGCCCAAGGACCAGGGCTGCCAAAGCTCCCTCTCCTCGCTCCGTGTATCAGGCATGTAGTATCGAGGGGCGGTATATAAGCACAGGGCTCTATATACACGTTGAGCGAGTGAGAGAGCGGCATTCCACCCTTATGCCGATCGATCAGATGTTAGTTTTCCCAAAAGCCGCAGCTCGGAACTGAGGTGTGTGCGTGCGTGTGAGCGAGTCAGTGTGATCCCCGATCGGGGAAGGACACCCCAGTCTAGGGGATGAAAAGTCAGTGAGCGAGCGTTTTACATAAGGACGCAGGCGGCAGGACGCAGGACCTTCTGCAGTTTGTTGTGTGTGGTGTGCGCGTATTGTGTGTGTCAGTCAGCGAAGTCACTTCCGTTGAGCCATCGAGTCCTCGCCTGTCGCAGTTCGAGTTCGGAGTTCGGGGCACGCGACACACAACGCCAGCAGCTGTCCTGAAGCAAGGACACCCAGCCAGTCACTAGTCAGTCGCCTCCAATCGCTTAGCCAGCCAGGATCCAACAAGAAGCGCCAGTATCAGCCAAGTTACCATGGCCGCCCTGCCCTCACCGCCCAATGCCGCCAGTGAGAGCAAGGAGAACACCCAAGGACAGGGACAAGGACATGGACACGCACTCAAGGCCACCCTCAAGCCCTTTGGCAAGATCACCGTGCACAATGTCCTCAGCGAGAGCGGGGCCAACGCCCTGCAGCAGCACATCGCCAATCAGAACACCATCATCCGCAAGATCCGGGACTTCGGGATGCTCGGAGCAGTCCAGAGTGCGGCGGCGGCGCAGGCGGCTTCCTCCAGCAGCAGCACCACTCCCATAGCCAGGAAGCGACCCCTGGGCGAGTCCAAGCAGAACCAGCAGAACCAGCAGCTGCAGAAGTCGCTGCCCGCCGCCAAGCGGAGCAAGTCCCAGAAGAAGTTGCAGGCAGAGAAGACCCCGAAGACGCCCCAAAGGAATCTGGGCCAGTCCAAGGTCCAGCTGCAGCTGGAACAGCTGGTGGAGCAGGATCCGGGTCTGCTGTCCAAGTCTGTGGTGGTGGTGGGCGGAACGCCCGGCAGGAAGGGCTTGCCCTTGCCGCAAGCCGTGGCCCGGAGAAACGCCCGGGAGCGGAACCGCGTCAAGCAGGTGAACAATGGATTCGCCCTGCTGCGCGAGAAGATACCCGAGGAGGTGTCCGAGGCCTTCGAAGCCCAGGGCGCCGGCCGGGGCGCCAGCAAGAAGCTGTCCAAGGTGGAGACGCTGCGCATGGCCGTGGAGTACATCAGGAGTCTGGAGAAGCTACTGGGCTTCGATTTCCCGCCGCTGGGTCGCTGCGCCAATAGCTCCGGCTCCGGCGACGACAGCTTCATGTTCATCAAGGACGAGTTCGACGGCTTGGACGAGCACTTTGACGACTCGCTGAGCAACTACGACATGGAGGAGCCCCAGCAGCAGCCGCAGCAGCTCCAACCTGCCGTGGAGGAGGTGGTGGCCAGCCAGCCCCCGCCCCAGCCCCAACCCCAGTCCCAGCTTAGTCCCAGTCCCAGTGATCTGCTGCCCAGCTTAACCACACTAAACGGGATGCAGTACATCCGGATACCGGGCACGAACACATACCAGCTGCTCACGGCCGAGCTGTTGGGCGAACTGAGTCAGGAAGCAGGACCAGGACCGGGGCCCTTGGTAGCCGTCAATGCCAGCAGTCCCTGCTCCTCGCCACCTGCCGCCGTCGTGGCCAACGAGCTTCTCCTGGTGCAGCAGCAGCTGATCAAGCAGGAGTCGCCGCCAGGAATCCCTGTTAGTTATAATCAGCAAGGACAGCCGGGACAGCAACAGCAGCAGCAGATCCTGGAGTCCTCGCCCATCCTACCCGCTTTCTACGACCAGGAGCCGGTGAGCTTCTACGACAACGTGGTGCTGCCTGGCTTCAAGAAGGAGTTCAGCGACATCCTGCAGCAGCAGGACCAGGCGCCCGGAGCCGGCGGCTGCCTCTCGGATGAGAGCATGATCGATGCCATCGACTGGTGGGAGGCGCACACGCCCAAGTCGGACGGCGGCCCCTCCTCCTCGAACCTCTCCAACGGCGACACCTCCGCCGTGCTCCTGTAGAAGTCCTTTAGTTTTTTTCTATATTTTTTTATGCAAGCAAACCCAAGCCTTGACCGAGTCATTGTGTGAATGTAAATAGCTGAAAATCGAGTCTAAGTGAGGGAGAGTCATCTAGTGATAGTCTTCTTCCTGACCTCCAACCACCGCACGTCCTCCACTGCCCTCCACTCCCCACAATAGTTACACCTGATAAAGAGCTAAATGTTGAGCCAGTCCTAGTTCGTAGTCGTCCTTGTTCCCCACTTAATTGTAACTCCTACTTAAGGATCCAACTTTTTTTTCATAGCCCTAATTGTACGGATGTTCCGTTGAGATAAGATAATATTATATAAATATATGAGAAATTGTGGAAAATCAAACTAATGTCTGTGGTTCTTGGGGTGAAGATCTCTACTGTGGCAGCTGATAAGTTGCTTCAGAAAATAAGCTATAGGGAGAGCTGCATCCAGATAACTCCAGAGGAACATGGCTAAATCGATTCCGCTGTTGATGCGGCTGACTACGTGATCGAACCGAGTTTCCCATAGTTTCCACAGCTCCGATCTCGGATGTCCTAACGGTTTCGCAGATGGATTGGTGGTCCGTGTGCAGATAGATTGGGTTTCGGCTAATGGCTGCCCAACATGCACACTCATCGGATCTGATCCGAACGAAAACAGAAGGAAAAAACTGAAAAAAGACTGGGAATCGGCGTATCATGTTCATTTTCATAAGCGTCCAAGCATGCAGGGGATAGAGATCGTATATATTTGCATACGGGACAGGGAGAGGTCCTGCGAGGCACTCCGCATCACTGCCTCGCATCGCTGCTCCGACAGCCCGACGGTATTCAAATGAGCTTCATGTCCGTGTCTGTGTCCGTGTCCGTGTCCTGATAAATGACAGTGAGCAAGGGGGAAGGAAAAAAAAACCGGAGATATAGAATCCCTATCCTGTGTCGTAACCCTGCAACGTGGGAATTGGAAAAACCGGAGCCAGCAACGGGCAACTGGGAATTATGCTGCAAGTGCCTAATGACAGAACCAATTAAAAATGCAGCAAAAGGGGCATATTAATTAGGGATTTACCAGGGGCAACCGCAGAGCAAACGGATTGCACTCAAAAGCTGAGGTCTTACGTGTCCTTGCGAGAGTCCTTGATCGATTAGTTCAAATAAAAGTGTTACATTTGCATAAAGGGAAAATGGGTAATAAAATGTGTGGGAAATCCATAAAAAGTAATTTTTTTTAAAGGAGTTCTGGTAAGATTTGTTAGTTCGCATGCTGATGAGGAAGCGATGGCTCCCTTCCTAAACAGCTGTATATCAGTTCCCATTCCTTCAATAGCTTAAATCCCAAAAAAATATAAATAATGTTTTACCTTTGGGATTTCCAGAAGCCAACAAAAATCTTGAACGCCATTATTTAGAGGATCTTTTCTCACCCTCACGCTGACTTGGCGCTAGGATCTCTTGGCTAATTGTATGCAGGACCTCATTGTCCTGTGCCAGAGTGTCTCTCTGTCCCTTTCTCCGGACAGCTGCTAGGAGACAGGACACAAATGGAAAGAAAACATCGAGAAAACCGAGAAAAACGCGCCAATCCAAAAAGGATCAAAATGATGCAAAATTATCCAAGACGAGGACGAGGGGAAACAGGATCGAACAATGAGGAAAATCAATTGAAAATCGTTTGGCCATTAAGAGGAGAGATGGCCTGTGCCAAAAAGGATCTGCCGGAGAAGTGCATCTGCGGATGCCAGACGTTGAGTAATACGAGTGTGTCCTTCGGTCGAGTCTACACGCAAAGAAAAAGGAAAAGGGAGCCTATTTCCAGGTATGTTTAGGAACTCCGAATATTCATAGCAAGTCAGTTCTAATTCGTTTCATTTATTCCTCATAATACCTAAAATATTATTCAAACATTTTTTTACTCAGCATAAATACATGTCGGAATCTGGTCATATTTTTTTACCGTGCACAAGTCCCTTTTTTGGAAGTTTCCCATTTATAGATCCAGGTGCAAAGGTGCATTTTCCTACCTTCCTTTTTATTTTGAACTCTTGTGGTGGGTGCCGTTCGCCGTTCCCGTTAGCAGTGATCTCGCCGTTATAATTATTAAACAAAAATATATATATTGGTAATGCGACACGCCCCTCTTCGGGGCACGTACACCTTCGATTTTGCGGATCGATCGTATTTCGGACTGAAGTCCCGTTGCGATTCAGCGTTAGAATGGAAAATGGAAAAGGCTTAAGGAGCAGATGAAATCACCTATTCGGCGGCGTGTCCTTCGGCCGTCGGCTTCGGTTTCGCTCTTTGATTCCCTTACCGTTACGGCAGGGATCGCGCCCCTTCGAGGGCACATGTCACCCATTGAATATTCATAAATCAGTCGCTGTAATAACTCATTATTACCACGCCGGCATACACTCTCCTTCCCCGCCCTCGCCTTCCCTTAGCGTGTGCGCATGGCCTGGCGTGTTCCGTGGTCCCATCGCATCCGAGTGGAGGCATATTGCATTACCATAAACCAGGGCCAGGTGGAGCCAAGTGACACAGGTCTGCGGAGAGAAACATTTAGGGAGTTCCAAGGGTATTGGCATACTATCTAGGATTCTGAGAGATCTTATCACATATTTAGATTGCTTGGAAACTTACTCTTAGGCTGCGTCGTGAAGTACCGATTCATTCATGAACCTCAGTCTCTGGGACTTCAAAGAGACTCATTCAGCTTAGCTTAGTTAAGGACTTAAAGGATTTGAGCACTTTCTCGAGTGCCTGATCCCCAGATCCGCTGATCCTTTGTCTGATGCCTGGTTTCATTCAGGTTTCGTGCTCTGATTTCTTAACCCAGTTTCGGCATGTCCTTTGCCACAGTGGCTCTCGAAATTAACCGCAGAATAAGCCATATTTTTTTTCTAGCCATTATTCCGAGGATATTCTCCTCGTTATGTCCTCGAGTGGACGCACTCCAGGCCACAATAAAGGTACTTAAGTGCGCGCTTTGTGGCTAAGACGCTTAAGCGCTTAGGCCAGGACTGGACTCTGGTTAACACTTTCTGGAACCCTAAGTCCCCCGCCCACCGTCCACTCTGGCCGAAGATGATCCTGCGCAAGGATGCGGCTGACAGATCCGAGTTAATTTCATTCAGGACTCGCGTCCCGCTTCCATATTGCGTGCCACGTGCACTCGGGGAGATAATAATACAAAAGGAATGTTTTCCGCGAGCGCGGCTCCAAATTAAGGGCATAAGGACGACATGTGTTGGCTGCCCGCTCTCCCGTTTTAGACGCCTTAATTGAAAGTTCTCCAACAAGGACTGGCTGCACATGTTTTCCAGGACACTCTCCCAATGTCACCGTCTGCCTCCACGTGGGTCCACACAGTGCAGTTTCTAAATATACAATATAATACCCTGTATTCCCCGTAGCCCTCTGTTTTGACTACTGGCACTCCGGGGTGGCCACGGGCATTCAGAGATTCAGTTTCAGGACTTCTCTGGGATCGAGAGCACTCCGCATTGAGTCATCATCGATTGTGTGACTCACACAATTTTGACAGGCTCTGTTGGCCAAATTCCAAAGGCTTCGGCACTCCAGGAAGCAAGTTTTGCATTGATTGAGATGTCCTCTGTGCTCGATGATTCCCCGAGCTCTATTCCCTGCGCAACTTGAACTAGACAAAGGTCGTGGCAACGTGTGGGGTCCGTTCAGGGAAGGCTACGAGAAGAGAAGGACATCCCGGAAACAGCTCAATCAATGCAACAAGGCTCCCATTCAGAGAGATCGAGAGCCCCGAGAAAAGTGATGTTGCATCTATTGCAATATATCACAAAATAATTCCAAATAAGGGCGGAGAAAGTCCCTAGTCGGATCTCCATTTGAAAACTTCCTTAATTTGTCAATCTTAAGTTTAATCATTTTACACCTTAGTGGAATCGTTTAAAAATCCTTCAAGAAACCCAGAGACATCATTTATTTACCATTTCCTTCCGCACATGCCAAACTAATGGGAAGACCCATGCCAATCTCTGTTGAGGGAAACGACTTATAAAACCTCAATTTTATGGCGATCAGTGGGAGATGCGGCTGCGGCGGTCATCAAAGGGTCAAAGGGAGGCTCGGGTGTCACGCATGAAGGACGTACGAAGTGCACAATTCCGAAAGGATTCCGCCATAAAAAGCGGAATGAATGTGCACAAACATCCGGAAGGGAGAGAGGGAGTCCCGAAACGCTGGATTGGATTACCGCCGCCGATGATGATCACCCAAAAGATCCCTGGATCCCGGCAGGTAGGAGCGTAAAAAACACTCGGCTATTTGCCTAGCGCAAAAAGGACAATGGCCAACACAGAATCGATGTGTATCGCCGAATGTCCTTTTTCTTGGTTGTTTCCTGAACGGGTTCACTAATCGTGTTTGGCAACAGGAAACGCACCGCGAAAGAAAACGAAAGGACTTCCGTTTCGGTGTCGATCCGTTCCGAAATCCGATGCTTGTTAATCGAACGGAAAATCGAACGGAAAATTGCATTACATTGCGGAAAAAGACCAAAAGTGAAAGCCGACTCTCAGTTCCAGATGAAACAAAAAACCAAAAACCAAAACCTGAAGAAGCTGCAGCAGCGCCGAAAAAAGGAGTGAGAAATTCCATGACAGGGCGAGAATTCCTCCATTATTCCGCGATGAACTGCCAGCGATTTCGGGACAATAGCATTTGCATTTGTCACGGCTCCGGTCCGATCCGAGATCCGATTAATCGCGTTACAAATCGACCAGCGAAATGAGGTGTCGACTTAAGCGAGCGCAGGTTCGGCGATCAGCGATCGCCGCCGATCAGCGTAATGCTAACAAATACGAACAGCTCTATACACAGAGATAAAAACATGGTCTCCGGATACACCTTAATTGTAAAATCATAGAAAATACTAATATATGGCAATAGTTCTCCGGTTGAAAACTCTATATTGAGGAGATTTCAGTGCATTGAGAGTGCCTTAGTATTTACTTTAGTTTGATTTTTAGCTAAGGTGCTTTGAGAGTGAATTGATTCTTAGTCTCAGTAATATAACTCTCATATAAAATGCTACAAAAAGTTTAATAATCAGGTTTTGTTGTGTTTTTCTCTCTCTGTAAGTACCTGTCCGCAAAATACCCTATACCTTGTACCCCGCACCTTTTACCTTGCGCCAAGGACAGAGGACCCTGCATCAATATTTTGACATTGCCGGCGGTTTGGTTTCGCAAACTGCCGATTGCAACGCATTAGCGCATTAACGAGGAGGTCGCGATCAGCGCTCCACGATGGTCATTTCGGAGATCATGAAGCACATATCGAATTTCAAGGTTCTGTTCAACAGAACAACAGAATCGGTTTCAGAGCAATGATACCCATGCCTCCTTTTGGAGCACCCAAATTCGCAGCGAACTTTTTATAATGATGATTTCACGTCCCTACTCCCTTATAGTTCCCACTCGCTAATAAATCAAAATCAATGTTCAATTACAGTTTTTGCAGCTCCATTGGCTGCGCTTGCTTTTTCGTTTATATTTTATATATTTTTCATATTTTTTGGGTTTCATTCAAACCATGTGACTTAATAAATACTACAATAGAGGAAAAAAAATCACACTACAGGCTAGGAAAAAAAAAGGTAGGATAGGAATATAGGATAGGAAAGGAATGGGAGTAGAAATAGAAATAAAAGTTTAAAAATGTGAAGAGTACAAAGAGTATAAAGGATATAGGATATAATATAGGGGCACCACCCGCTAAGGACCAACGAAAAAGAAAGAAAAGTAAGTAAAAAAGTAAGAAAAAAAGAAGTGAAAATTGGTTGACTCTCTGGCTGGCTTGTTGGGTCTCTCGGTTCGGTTCGGTTCGGTTCGGATCGGTTCGGTTCGGATCGGCTACGGGTTCGTCATCGGGTCTATGTACAGGGCTCCAAGATCAGTATCAGGATCGGGATCTGGTTGGGCATCAGAGTCGGACTTAGGCTTTGGCGTACTGACGCTTCTCCAGCGAGATGTTGAAGCCGTTCTCCAGCTTCAGGATGATGTCGGCCTGCAGCTTGAAGTCCGCCTCCGTGTCGGTCGAGTGGACGACGTAGTTCCGCACGATGGTGGACAGGAGGACCTTCAGCTTGAGCATCGCGTACTTGCGGCCCACGCAGCTCCTGGGTCCGGCGCTGAACGGAATGAAGGCGTAGTAGTGCCTGTTGGCCATGCGCTCCGGCAGGAAGTTATCGGGGTCGAACTTGGTCGGATTGGGGTAGATGTCGGGACGTCGGTGGACGCTGTACTGCAGCACGATGCAGGTGGTGCCCTTGGGCACCGTGTACGGACCACTGGCCAGCTTCAGGTCGTAGTCCAGGCGGCGGGCAATCAGGGGTACTGGAGGGTACAACCTCAGGGTCTCGAGGATAACGCGCTCCAGGTACTTCATCTCCATGGTGTCGGCGAAGGTGCAGTCGCGCAGCATGTTGTCCCCGAAGATGGCCTTCTGCTCGGCGAAGACCTTGGCCTGGATGTCCTTGTGGATGCCCATCATGCAGAGGGCGAAGCTGGAGCCCGCCGAGGTGGTGTCGTGGCCCTCGAACATGATCGTGTTCACCTCGTCGATGATATCCTTCTCGGTCCACTCGATCTCCGGGTTCTTGGCCATCTCCACCATTGCGTCGAGCAGGGCCAGACGCCGCTTCGCGCCCACATCGTTCTCATCGATGTCGTCCAGATCGTCACGCAGACCCTCCTTCTTGGAAGCCGGGCTGCTGCTGGACTGCGGGGCAATCTCCTCCACGATGGCGCGCGACTCCTCCTGGAAGTTGTTCTTACGGTCCCTCACCACCTTGCTGGTCATGCCCAGGATGATGTCCATCATGCGGTCGCCCTTCTCGCGCAGCTTGGTGAACTTGTAGATGGAGTCCAGGCGGTAGAGGAGCTTGACCTGCCGCTTGTGGATGATGTCGCACATGTCGACGACGGCCTGGGCGTACTCGAAGCTCTTGTTGCCCTCCGGCAGCTTCTTCACTCCCATCGCGGTGGACAGCAGGATGTCGACGGTGGTCTGGGACATGTAGTCATGCACATCGAAGGACTTGCCCGCCTCGAGGCCCATGCGACCCACGACGGTCTTGGAGTGATCGACGAACGTCGGCACGAAGCTCTTGAGGATGCTCTGGTGGAAGGTGGGGGCAATCATCTTGCGGTGGTGGCGCCAGTGGTGTCCGTTGCTGATCAGCAGTCCGTTGCCGAACCAGGGTTTGAAGTAGCGGTACTCCTCGGCCTTGGTCAGGTGCTGGTGGCCGCTCAGGATTAGCTCGATGTCGCTGGGATTGGTGAGGAAGATGAGCAGGACGTTGCCCAGCCAGGCCTTCATCGTCTCGCCGTACTTGTTGAGGTAGCCCAGGCCAACGGCCAGGATCTCGGCGTTACTCAGTCCGGCTGCCACGTGAGCCTGTCCCAGGATGGGGAGCTCCGGCGGCGACGGAATGTTGGCCACCATGCGGTACTCGCGGCTGTTGCGGCGCCAGTACTCGTACAGGGCCATGGCCACCAAGGTGCCCACCAAGGTGGTCAGCATGGGACTGAATCCCAGCAGCGAACCGCCGCCAGTTGCCGCCTGTTGCAGCGTCTCCTGCACTGTTTCCACTGCCATGATTGCTCCTTCCTTGCTCTCTCGTATCCACGGGTCCTGTAAGATCCTCCTGCTTAGATGGCACTGTTGCTATTCCAGCCGCCAGCGCTCAACTGTGCCTTACCACCGTCGAGTCCACAATTTTATACGGATCGCCCCGTGGGGTGGTGGGTCTGGAGGCCACTGCGGGAGTCAAGTGTATGCCAGGCCACCATCGGCGATCCCATTCCCAGGCCCAGTCCGGCTGCGATTTGCAAACCAAATCCGAGTCACGTAGTCGCACGTCGACCGACGTAGCGCCCTTTGGAGCCGCTCCACTGCGTCATTCCGTTTCGGATCGCCAGCGGTGCCATCCTCTTCAGTCCGCCATTAGGCGACAGTTGGCAAAGTGGGTTCGCTCCTCCGTTCCCTTCCTAGTTCAGCGTACGTGTTCAAAGGCACTCTTGTTCGATTCACCTTTCACCCGAGGACGTTCTTGAACTCGTCGCCACCTTGGGAAGCAATAATGACTTGAAGGTGCTTTTTTTTTAATATTATTTTTAGTGAGAATTTTCCTAGTCTAGTTTGTGTGTTCCGTCCTTCTATATAGCTATATAGCATATATTTCCGGATACCTTCAGCTCTCGCTCATAGTCCTTGGAGTGGGGGCAATAGATGGCAAATATACTTAGAATCTTTTAAGGAAACATAGGTAATCTTAATATTAATATATTAAATGTCTATCGTTAGTTAGAAAAAAACGAGAGGAGAGTGAACGTGGGCATTGCTCTTCTCTCTCCTCGCATCTTGTTTCCTGCGGAAGTGCACAGGATGCCAGGATCAGGGGACCTCGGGTATGCAAAGTGCTACTACCTGTGCGCGATCACTTGCAGGCAGGACTTACCTGCCGACGAGCGGAAGTGGGTGAGAGCAGATCCTCTCCACCGCCGCCGCCGGGTCCGCTTTCGCTTTTCATTAAATTCAATTTCGCCGCCTTTGTCCCCGACACCTGAGCAGCGCGCACGGGCATGGCCATGCCAAAAGGGAAAAGCGAATAAATAAGTAAATAAACAATAAAAATGAGTAAACCGCAGACAAAGGAGAGGAAGCTGTCGCTTTTACGATCTTCCTCCTCCGCCTCATTCATCGTCGTCGTCGTCCTGGCCTCCGATTGTTATTTCGAGTGATCCTTTTTGCTATTTATTTTTATTTGCAATTGGATTATTTGCTGTGCGCGTGTTCAAAGCGTGGTATGTCCATTCACTCACATTATTCTTACTTCAGCTATGATGGCGGCCTGCAGGAACCAAATCCCAGATATATAACCCCCGAGGCTTTGAAAAAAGATAGCGAACATCGATTAAAAGTGGTAGAAATAGCTTTTATTGAATTTCTGTTTGAAGGGACATTAGCAGCTCGAGTTCAAATCATTGCAACGAAGTTGAATCGATGGGTTCTGTTCTGTTCGGTTTTTCGCTGAATAAATTACATGAATGTGTGGCTGGTGGCCCTACTCTTCCCCCTTTTACTTGGTATACTTTCTCGCTTACAACGTAACTGATTTACATATCGGTATATGCTAATTAATTTATGCGTATATATGTATTAGATGCTAGATAGAATATAGGTATGACTTTTATCGATTCGCGATATCGGCGACAGCAGAGAAGCGTGAGCGTTATGTAATGTTATGCGTAAGTAAACATAGAAGTAAGGATTAGTGATTCTGAATACGTAATACGTTACAGCTTATGTTCTTTTCTCAGTTACCGGAATCGCAGTTACGAACTAACAATGTCTTTTATCTTTATCGAATGAATTGTGTTCGAAGCACACTCGTCGCGTCGCACACAACGAAAAAACACAGGCACGCAGATGTACTTGATGGGAAGAAGGAACAAAACGCAATCTGGCGGGGATTTGGGGTCACAATATAGTGGACGCGGGCCACGGGACACGGGACATGGGACATGGACAGTGGGGTCTGAGCACAATGACACACAATAGTCACGATGTATTTATGGCATACAAGAAGAAGCGTTTGCGTACAAAGTTCAAATCAAAAGTGAAACGAAAAAAGCATAAGTATTTACATGTAAGAACTTTGCACACGTCACAAAGTCGAAAGAGGAGGGGTTGGGATTGGGGTCAAGGGCGGGGTGTGGGTTACTGGAATCCCTCCTTGGTTCCTGGGTTCTTGTGATCCTCGGGGAAGCGGGAAGCTAACGCCTACGCCGTCTCATTGAGATGCACACAGTGGGCGTCCTGCATGAGCTGCGTGAGCTTCTGCGTAAACGTTGGAATGTCCTGCAAGCAAGAAAAACAGAAAGAAGCCTTTAGTTTTCAAGAGCCTTAGCCTCGCCGTAGCCTCGCGCACTCACACTTGTCTGACAGATCTCCTCCAGCGCCGTCTGCGCCACCGGCAGCGAGGCCTGTGCAAAGCTTTCGAGCAGCTGACGGCGGTCCACCTGGCCCATCGCGTACAGCGCCTGGGCGATCATATCAAAGTGCAAGGTGCCTTCACCGCTCAGCAGCAGGTTGAGCAGCGCCCGCTGAAAGGAGGCCAGTAGCTGCTCCTTGAACAGCGCTCGCTGGTACAGACGGCTGCGCTCGTTCACATTCTGCATCGAGAGGAGGACGCTGCGCACATTGCTGGGATCTGTGCCGCTGACCAGCATCTGGCCATAGGCATTCAGGATGGCCATAAAGTGCGCCGGATGCAGGTTGTCGCTGCAGTTGAAGTTGGCGGAGTTACCGCCGGCGGCGGTGTGGCCATTGGACAGCTGGTTCTTGTAGAAGAACTGCCACTTGCAGGTGAGTACACTGCAAAAAGGAATGGTGTGAGTTGAGTTAAGGGCACAAAAAGAGTGTAATCAATATTAAGAGATGGCTCAAGGCCGCACCTGTCGAAGAGGGCGTACAGCAGACTGGTTATCTCGCTGTTATCCGTCGCCGCATTCTGCTGCTGCAACAGCGGCAGGATCTGCTGGGTGCTGAAGTCCAGAATGGAGGGCAGCAGCCCCAAGGAGGCGCTGCCCGGCTGCTCCACGATCAGCTTGAACATCTGCAGCACCTTCTCCATAACGGCCAGCCTGCTTAGCGTTAGCTGCTCCCTGAAACAGAAAGAGAACGCAGTGGAGTTACAGCCTACTTCATGTTTTGTCTATGTCCACAAAAAAAAACCTAAAAAAAGCATTTAGCAAAAATAAAAAGCCTGAATTTCCGCTGCCCGCTGTTTGTAAATATTCCTTGCAAATGGCCTTTAAAAAAAGCCACATTTGACGGGAAAAAAGCGAATCGAAAGCAGCACTGGTTACAGCTCAGATCGAAAGAGAAAGAGAAAGAGAGAGAGAGAGAGAAAGAGAGAGAGACTGGGGGAGAGACATACCTGCTGCTGACGTTGATGAACAACGTTATCATCTCCTTGATGAACTGGGCGCCCAAGTGCGTGGGCAGTGTGCGGAGCATGCTGAGACTGAACTCGGCCACCGTAATGGCCATGGCAATGCTGCTCAATCCAAAGCTATTGAAGATCGTCAGGGCCTTGGTCAAAATGGGCTGCAAAGAGGAATAGAATTAGATCTCTGCGAGAATTTGTAAATAACAAATAAAATACACGAAAACCAAAACATTTCCTAACCAAATTCATTGAAGCAAACACAAACCTTGAAGGTGTTCGCCAGCATATCCTTGGCATTGCCACCCGTCGCCTTAAAGTACTCAATTAGCGCCGTAAAGGTGCCCAGCAAGCTCAGCGTGGTGGCTGCCACCTTGCTCTCGTTGGCCTGGCCGAGATCCAGATCAAGGAAGTTCTGCGCCAGCCCCTGGACATACTCGCGCAGCATCCAGAGCCGGCGCTGGTAATCCTGCTGCTGCTCTGGCACACCCTTCCATGGCAGCACCATGTAGCTGACCAGCGAGATGTGCACGTTGATGCACACCTGCCGTGGCAGCTGGGCGCCCAAGCGGGAGCCCGCCTGCAGGAGGCTCTGGATCTGCGGGATCTCCAACAAGCATTTGGGCCGTATCACAGTCGAGATGAAGAGCAACAGCTCGCTGGCCGCCTGCTGGACGATGGGCGAGGCGGCCGACAAGGAGCCGCTGCAGGCGAAGATGCTGCCCAAAATTCCGAACAGGCGATGCAGTAGCTGCTCGCCCGCCATGGCCTTCGAGAGCGGGAAGATGCTGCGTATGGCAAGCAGGACTTGAGCATACCTAAGAGCACGATTACTCGGATTAGCACGCGAACGAATCTATTATCTCTTGCCACTCACAGGTTATCCAAATCAAGCTGAAACGTGAGCTTGTCCATCTCATTGCCGCCCTGCAAGCGGTTGCTCGCCAAAAGCTGCAGCGTCTGCAGCAGGTTGTCGGACAGCATCTGCAGCTGGCACTCCATCTCATCCGCCACGGCTGGGGCCGCCGTCGACGTGTCCATCAGTGGCGCCAGACGCACCACCGCCTGGCAAACGGTGGCGAAATCGCGCAATATCTCACCTATATTCGCTGTCTTGAGCTTGCGGGCCGCCTCGTAGGTGCGACTGCTGCCATGGTCCAAGGCATGCTCCAGCGACAGCAAGTACATCTGCGGCCGTGACCAGTGTGCATAGACTTGTGCGAAAACGACGTGAGCACCACGGGTGTTGGCCAGAAGGGCCAGGGACTCGAAACATTGGTCCAGGAACTGCTGCCACTCGGTGGCGGAGGTCTGCAAGAATGGGGAAACATATAAGCAAGCTAAGTAAGGACAGGTGGCAGGCATATTCCACTTGCAAGCCACTATGGCCAACACCTTTCGCTATTGCTAAAACAAGAAACAAAAACCTGCACATTCCAAACAAGGCGAGGCGTCGCCTCAACTCAACTCACATCGTCCTCCATCAGCTCGTTGTCCAGCACCTCCAGCTCGGGCTTGTTGGCCTCGAACTGTGTGCGCCGCATGATCTCATCCACCAGCTGGGTAAACACATGGTTGAAGCGCGCTACCTTGGCCGGGTGCTGGGCAATCCCCTTGATAATTGGCGTCCATATCTCCAGCTTCTCGGTGAAGTCCAATGCGCCGTGCACTTAGTAGGGAGTTAATGCCAGAGTTAGTGAGATTTCGTTCATTGCAGGATGAGGCGGATGACAAGGGGTAATTTTTACCATGCGACTCACATTCTGTGGTGCAGCCGTACAGCAGATTGAGGAAGGTCTCCAGCAGCTCCGGCTCCTGCATCAGCTTGCCGGCATACTTGGTGGTGTAGAGACGCAACAGCTCCCGGAACTTATCGCTATACATCTCGCTCTGCCGCCGATTGTTATTGTGCTGCTCCAGAAGACTGCTGACGCCACCCATCAGGGTGCCCGCGTAGGGCAGCGGCTTCTGCAGGTAGAGGAGCTCGTTGAGGACCGACAGGGCGGCCAGGGAGATAGGCTCGTTTGCAGGACGCCACTGGGAGAGGTCGAGTACGCTCATGAGGAAGTACTCCGAGATCAGTTCAGTGCGTATCCAGGAGACCAGGTGCTGCACACAGCCGAGCAGCTCCAAGATGGAGGAACTACAGGAATACACATAATAGAAATTAATTCAGAAAATACCTACGCAAAGTTGAGAGCTTTTATAATTTGGAATCTTGGCACAAAACCCACCTTAATTGATTGTCATTTGGCAGCGCTGAGGTTAGACTAAAGTCCATGAGTGTGTTTGGTATGGTCGTTTGGATGTCTTTGCCATTGATGTGGCACACAGCGATTAGTAGATACTTGGTAACCAGGTCCATGACATCGGGTATACACATGGAGATGCTACAGAGACACGCGGCACAGAGGACAGGAGGATTAGGATTGGTTCTGACTAACCTTTCATAAGGAATTGATGTACACTTAAGCAAAATCTAAAATCTGGATTATAACTAATAAAAAAATACCGAAAAAGGCCACGGAGTAAGCCGAAATGAATTTTTATCAACGTAAAAAGGCGAGAGCCATCAGGATACTCATAACGTATAGGCAACTTATTGGGATATGATTGATATACATAAGAATTCGCAGTAAAAACCTCGGAAAGTGAAGACTTTTGAGCATTAAACTTAAAGAGAAATAAATAAACTTACAAATCTCTCGGAAAACAAAGAAAACTGATTAGAAATGAGAAAATACAAGGAAATACATTTCTGATTAGAATTTGTACACGTCTTAGGACAAAAGGCATACAGATCTCCACTGATGGGATACACAGATATTTACACTTAACAGAGGGAGCAGGGGAAAACAAGCAGCTGCTACTGCTAGCAAATCTAAGCCACCGCCAGGTTGCCACTAACCAACTTGGGAACTACGCACCAGGAGTAGAAGTACTGCTTCCATTCGGTGGTCAGATCGCCGCGATTGCTCACCACCTCCTCGGAGGTGACGCGCAGCAGGTTGATGCCCAGCTGGAAGCGTGTCTTGGTCAGCTCCATGCAGTGCTGCATGTAATTGGGATCGTGTTCGGGGAACTCCCGCTTGCCCATCAACGCTATGAGCTGCGCTAGCGTATCCCTGTGCCGCCTGGCCGCCCCCGGTGCACCCAGCTGGGCATATGTGTTCCACAGCGCCTCGCGCAACTGTGTCTTGTCCGCTGCCGTCAGTTGTGTCCATCGCCGGGTGATTGTGTGCTCCAGCGTCGAGGTACTGAAGAACCAAAGGAACTGATTCTCGGTGCCCTCGGGAGCCGTGGCCACTCGCATGCACAGCTGCCACGCCTCCGGCTGCGACTTGAAGGCCAGCAGATTCGTCTCGATCTCGCGCTTGCGGGCATTCGATGTGGAGGGCTGATAGAACTCCTGCAGCAGTCCCTCCACCGTCGTCATGGATGCGGCGTGCTGTGCGCGGACGGGGCGGGGATAAGCGAGATAAGTGAGCGCCCAAGATAAGTGTGGAAGCCGCCGCTGCCGACTGAATCAGCACCAGCAGCAGCAGAAGTGGGCGGAACGAAAGGGGAGCGGAAAGGAAAGGAGCAGAGCAACACTCACCATTTTCCCCCCTGGCTGTTCGCTTGCGGATGGATGGATGGATGTGTGTGTGGCGTGCCGTGTGTGGGGCGTGTGTGTGCGCCGCAGCAGCAGCTCTTCCTGGCCTGGCTGTCCCGCTCTGGTTTCACTTCGCATCAGCAGCTGGCCGCAGGCAATTTCATGTTTTTCTTTGTGTGTACACGAAGGTGTCCAAAAAAAATTTGGTCTGAATCTCTGAACAGTGTTGCCAGATAAAAATGTTGCTTTCCCTCTAAAAAATCTCAAAAAGTGGAGATTTTCCCCTAAATAATCCAGTTTTCCCCTGAATTCAAAAAATCTGTTAAAGGAATATTTTAATATAACGTCCAGTGATGTAATTTTTTTCTGATAAAAAAAATTATTTATTTGTTTGTATTTTAATATTTTAAGCATTTATATTAAACAAAATGAACAACAAAAGGAAAAACAAACAACAAATAGGAAAAGGAAAACAAAGGAAATTCATAGATATATTATAAATATTAAATTAAATAATATTGAACACATCCTTCAAATGCTCTTCATCTTCTGACGGATAATAATCACGTTGTATAATTGTCGCTAAACAGCTGCTTGGTAGGTGGTAGTCGAAACAGCACTTATTGCTTCGGCGCAATCCATACCTAAAACTTTAAGTAAATTAAATTCGAATTTTAAATATAAATCTAAATATGGACCTTATACTTAAAATAACGAATTTTACAATATTAGCGATGGACTTTTGAGGGATATTATTCGATATAAGTAAATATCGACACTGCTCCGATTGAAACACATTCTTAACATTTCAACCGTCAAACTCAATTAAAACAGCACTTAAAATGTAGTAAAAGTAAAGTAAAAAAGTCTGCCTAAATTAAAAAAAAAAGCTGGAATTAACGCTGCCCGCTGTTTTCAAAATTTTCCCGCAATCACACTTCAAAAAAGCTTAATCTGACGGGAAAAAAGCGAAAATGATATCACTGCAGGTAACATCGACGATCGATGTTTTTACAGCTAACTTCGGAGGAAGATCGAACTAGCAAAATTTAAATCCAGGTCCGTATATCCTTGCATCTATGGAACACAAGGCCGCTAAACGTTCGCGGTCGGCGGACGACGACGACGAAACCAACAACAATCTCATACAGCGGAAGGTCTGGGTAAGCCAGAAGATGAACGACGCCCGGGACCCAGCAAAGATGCGGGAGGTGCACGGTAAGTGAGTCGGTCAAGGGCGTAGTCAGGGGGCCCAGCAATTAGCAAGGGGGCTGGAGCATCCCCTTCGAAGAAGTCTCCGTTTTTTTAAGGATCTTTTTGTATCTGTTATTTTTTTAAATAAAAACTATGTTAATTGGGTGGCTGTGCTTTTAAAGTTTAAGCAATAGGAATACAAATGGGCTCTGCTTTATCATTTATTTTCTAAATTCTTATCAGTCAGTATCGAAAAATTACCTTGTACTTCAGAAGTGAAAAAGTAAGAATTTTTTGTTTATAAACTTATATTTTAAGCTATTCTATCATATCCTTTACCCCCACTCGTAGATTAAAAGCCCCTGACACCGAATTATGATAACCGCTAGAGCTGGAAGAAACACCGATACATCAATGTTTTCTGGTATTCGTAGACATCGATGTTTTTCCAGCTCTAGCCAATTCGAATATTTCGAGCGCTTATCATCGTTATTTTTCAAAACTTCGCAGAGAGAACTACGAAGATGCTTTTCAAAGGTGCCGCCAGCCGGGAGGAGGCATCCGCTGGTAAACAGGAAGTGCCAGCTCTGCACGAGCATTACCAGCTGCTGGGCGATGGGAGCATACTGCTGCGCGACATGCGTCCCGACGCTGTCAATCCGTGCCTGGAGCGCCGGAACTCGCGCTGCTGCCAGCGCCATACACTCATTCACGGCAAATGCATCAACTGCACCATGGATCTGTGCGAAGAGTGTGGCTATTCCTGCACCGAGTGCAGCAAATTTATTTGCCGGAGCTGCGTCACCGTGTTGTAAGTAGAGCCCCATCTTGGAGCATGCCTCTTCCGACTAAACACTCATCCTCATTCCGTATTCCAGTGATAATCGCCCCGAGAATCCGCTGTGCGAACGCTGCCAAATGTTCCACGCCTGAGGAAGCTTCCTCCCACCATTAGATACAATCAAGCACTCGCTGTGTTCATTAGACTTTAAGTACAAATAGGCGCTAAAAGTAGGCAGTTAGTCTCATTTTCATTTTGTATTTTAAGAAGGGAATAAAAAGAAAGTACAATGTAGGAAGAACAAACATGAGAAAGAACGGATGTGTCCAGTCTACACCTTGCCCCTAAACTTGTGGTACTTGTCGTGCTCCTTCACCAGTCCCTCGTACATGCGGGCTCCCGCCTCGCTGCTCGAACGCAGGATGAAGTGACCGGCGCGGTGGTCACAGATACCGATCAGCTCGTGGCACACGCGCACTATGTGCACCTTGACCTGCAACGGGAGGATATTATTAAGTGCGCTTCAAGCTGTATTTGATATTAATCGCTACGCACCTTCTCAAACAGCGTGGTGGGCCGTTCTGTAGCCACCATCTGGCGGATAGTGAAGATGAGCAGGAAGGGCGCCACTCGCTTGACGGCCAACGCTTGGGTCGCCGCCACCGTTGCCATAACAGTGGCCAGCTTCAGGCCCAGGTCCGCCAGGCCGTCCAGCTCCGTTTCGCTCAGGTCCTGGGCCTGCTTTCGCTCCGCCCGATAGCCAACGATGCCCTGCACCAGATCCTGGCACAATGCACTCAACTGGGCGGCTCTGTCGGACATTAGGTTGCTGTGCTGCTTCAGCAAGACCACCAGATTCTCCGTAATTGCACCGTACATATCCACAAAGTCCTGCCACGAGCCGCCGCCGCGACCAATCAAGTGCTTGATGTCCACGTCTAACATCCCGCCCAGCAAACAGTCCAGCGTCTCGCCGGTCAGTGGTACGGTGCGGTTTCCGGCCAGATTGCGCTGAGCCTCCAGCAAGCGGAGCGCATGGCCACGGTACGAGGCGTCCTTTGGCTCGGGCAAGCGCAGGGCCACGCTAACGCTGATCAGCTCAAAGTGCTCGTTGAGCATCTAGGGGAGAAAGGAGAAGGCAATTTCATTTATTGTAGTTGCATAAGTCCCAAGTAAGGATAAACACACTCACCGCTCCCTTGACGCTGCTCAGCGAGCACTTGGCGAACAGAGCGAGCAGCGTGAGCACATTCTGGAGGGCCGTGTGCTGTGCCGGCGACTCTGGGCGCGGCATCTGCTCCACTTGGGTGGACAGGCGGCGCAGGAGCAGTAAGAAGTCCTCGTTGGTCTTGTAGCCGATGATCAGCTTAATAGCGGGCTCCAAACACTCCAGCGCCTGGCCGGAACTGATGTCACCACCCGTCTCGATGTCCGCGTTTAGTTGCCGCCAATAGCTGCTCAGCACGAACTCGATCTCATCCGGATCCAGGTGTAGTCGCTGGCGATGGGTGAGGGCCACGTTCAGCAGGCGGATGGCGTGTGCATTCCGATAGTTCAGCTGATTGAGAATATAATGGGACATTAGTTAGGACTGTTAGCTTTAATGTAGCCAGCACATGACCTTTCAGGAGACTAAGCTTACCGAGTGACCAATGTAGATCTTGCAGATGCGTCGGAAGTTGTCGTCGATGGGTTGCACCGTCGCCGTCGCCTGCTGATGATCCGGGTTCTCCTCAGCCTTTGCCTTCTGCTTATCCTTATGTTTCCTCTTGCCAGCTGGCTGTTCTTCCTCCGCTCCCTCCTCCGTCTTCTTCTTGTCCTGCTGCTCCTTCTCTCGCTCCTGCCGGGCCAAGCGATTGACGCAGCTGCTCACGTAGGTGGCATACCCGGCCAGTGTGCAGTCCACGAACTCCTTGTAGGCAACCGCCTCCTTCTTCTTCGACCGGAACTTGTGGGCCACCATCTCGCCGTATATTTCGAGCAGCGGCTGCAGTTGCCGCTGCATCCGTCTGCCCTGCGCACCCGTGACACTCGACAGCGTTTCGATGGCCAGCAGTAGGAGCCGGCACTGCTCCGTTTGCAGCTTGCTATTGGCAGCCAATTGCTCCCTGAGGTACTCCGTGCAGCTGGAAAGGAACGCCTCACAGCCAGCGCTCTGACGCCTAATGCAACGCGCAAAGAGCGTCTCGTAAAAGCTCCAGCCCGCCGTCGTGCTGGTGGGGATCAGGTGGAGCAGATCGCTTAGCTGCCCAAGGTAGGTGCAGATGGGCAGCGGCTGGCCAAAGTGCATTAGATCTGCAAAGGGATTTAGCTCGTTAAAATGTAAATAATGACTTGTATTAGGATCCTTACCTATGAGCAACTCCAGGACTTGCTGGGCCATCTCCTGCTGCTGCTCGGTGCAACTGAGATCCCGGTAGAGTGTGAAGATTACCAGCCAGAGGCGTGAGCGAATGCAGCTGGGCAACTGGGCCAGCGGTAACCGCTGCAGAGACTCCACCAGTTGCTGGGAACATGGCAACTGCAGCTGCTTATCCGTAGAAGACAAGGCTTTCTCCTTAATTAAGCCGATCACGGCAGCCTCTTCTAGTGTCTCCTCTAGCTTCAGCTTGCCCAGCAGCGAGCCCTTGGCCTTCTTGGCTTCCCTGGCCGCCTTGCCATATTCTGTAAGCAGCTGCAAAGCGAGCAGCTCCACGCACTCGGCATCTTCTAGATGAGCATCCCAGTCCTGATCTGGCTTCTTCAGCTGCAGAAGCCGCAGCTGCTTCTGGGTTCGTGAGAGCCGGAAGAGCTGCTGGGATCCCAATGACTCGGCCAGGGCGTCGGGACAACTTGATCTGCGCTGCTCCTCCTGCAGCAGCCAGCCACTCTCCGCCAGCTGCAGCTCCAAGCGCTGCAATCGCTGGCGACACGAGCTCTTGCCAAAGTTGTGCACCCGCTGCTGGATCAGCGTCCACTCGGCGGGCGGCAGGAAGCCCCTCAGCTGCAGCTTCCGCTGGCTGGCGGGGTAGCCATCGGGCCAGAAGTGCGCTAGGAGCAGCTCAAAGCCACTCGCCCGTTCGGTGCACTCGAGAAAGGCGTTCATCAGGCGGCGGTTGTGCTCCTGGCTAAGCAAACGGCGACCGAACTGCTCCAGCACCTGGGCAGTGTGCTGCAGCTGCTGCTCCACTTCCGCCTGATGGAGATGCACCTGCTCGGCGAGCCGGGTTCCATTCAAATACTGACACAGCAGAGCGGCGTGCAGTTCGCGGGCAAAGTCCAGGTTTCCAGGCAGCGGCATTCCCGCGGGCTGTTGCTCCTGCTGCTTCTCATCCTGCAGCAATTCCACGAACGAGTGCAGCAGGGTCTTCCAAATCACCAGCGAGGGCTTAGTCATCAAGTGGCTAACCAGGCGCGTGAAGGCCACGCCGGCCGAGTGGCTTGGCCAGGTTTGGGACAGCTGCTTAAAGGCATCATTCGGTGAGGGGGCCGCCACCGTTGCAGCAGAAGGTGATCCAGCGAAGATAGCACGCAAATAGCGCTGTCCGTCGTCCTCTTCACTGACAGAGCTCGAGGCAGAGTCCTCCAATCGCCGCTTCTTGGAGTCACTATTGATAGGATTGGGCATTTGATAGACGGCCAGCCACTCCTTGAGCGACTTCAGGAGATTCATGATGAATCTTTCGGCCCGACTCAGGCGGCGGAACATGTCCAGCAGTAGGACGAGGTACTCCGAGTAGAGCTCTTCCTCCTCGGCCGTCTCCTTTTGAGCTGTGAGCAGCCAAATGGTGATCTGGTAGACACTGTGCTCCAGCAGCAGGGGATTTAGCCGCAGGGCCGAGCACAGTAGTATGAGCAGTTCCTTCAGATGCGTTTTCCTGTGCTGGCGCGCCAATTGCAGTAGCTGCTCGGAAATTACGTCGAAGGCGACTAAGGATTTTACCTTGAGCTCCTTGCCGCCATCCTTGGCCTTCTTTTTCGTCTTTTCTCGCTTCAAGTTGAACTGCAGGGATATGTCGTACTTGCGCAGCGACATCAGCAGGTAGGCAGCCAAGGGAAGCGGCGCCTCCAGCTCGGCACCCCTCTTCGGGAAGACAGCATGCACGATCCCCGCCAGCTCGGCAGGCGCGTAGCGACTATTGAAGACAGCTGCCTCCAGGAGAAGCAGGCTGACGTGAAGCGGCTGACTGGCAATGCGAGCTAAGTCTAATGTGTTCTTCATCTGCTTCTCCAGCTCGGCCAGCTCCTCCACCAGACTCGCGGACTTCAGGCTGAGCAGCAGCTCGACCAACGGACGCACGGTCCGGGCATCGTAGCATTCGCGTAACTCAGGGAGCTTCTGGGAGCGTCGGGCGATCTCCGCCAGCTGCTTGATCACCGGCACCACGAACTCGGCATCGGAGGACGAGAGCTGCGTGACCTGCTGCTTCTGCCGCTGTTCCCGATGCTCCACGTATCTTTGGTGGCACCGGAACAAGCTGCCGTAACACTCGCACAGCAGCTCGTAGTCCGCACGCAGGGCGTCCTGGAGCACCTCACAGTTCAGCAGGCTGGGCAACAGTGCGTGTGCAGCCACATTCCCACTCTCACAGCGGGAAACAATGCCCAGGAGCGCCTTAATCAGCCGTGTCTTAGACTCCTGACTGACCAAGCCGGGTTGGGCGCGCAGCGCAAGCAGATCCTTCAGCTGCTGCGTGGGCAAGGACTCCTCCTTGCACTTGTGCAGGGATTCGCCCAGCCATCGGATGATTATCTCGTACTTGTTGGGATAGGGAAACTCCACAGATTGCCAGACTCGGAGGGCGAAGTCAACACGTGCCGCGTACGGCTTGCTCTTCTCCGACAGCCAGGACCTCAGCTCTGCGGATGGGTGTGGTTATTGACGGCTCACTAGGGGCAAGGGTATTCGCCTGCTCTCCACTTACCTTCGCCGGTATCCATCTTCGCCTCGTCTAGGTAAAATTACCAATGCAAAACAATTTCGAATTCCGCACGTGTTATTGCCGGGGACGATAGTGTTGTAAGGCGTGGGAGGGCATTGGCATCGGTGCTGACATGCTTGCTCGCTATTTTCAAGCCAAATCTAGCTACATATATTCCGAAAAAAACTGTCAAATCTAAACAAAGTAGAGTTTTATTTTTTAAACTAAAATTAATGAAAACATATATTTATTGTTAACTGCCCCTTATAAAAGCAGATAATTTTAATGAGAATTCAATTAAAAATCACATATCATCGAGGTAGCCTCATAATATCGACCCCCTTTCGATATTATGAGGCTACCTCGATGATATTTCTTTACATCGAATCGGCACTCTTTTCTCCAGCCCTAAAGACCTCCTTCAGCAGGGTGAGCAGCTCAATGGCTCCAAAGTTATCCGGCTTCAGGGCAAACTCTTCGATGGGCTTCAGCAGACGCAGAGAATCCTTGTAACTTTTGACGCAGTTCGGCACCTGTGCATCGTCACTGCCCTCTGAATCCTGGTTTGGCATTTCGACTTTAACGTAGGGGTGAAGCTTATCGTTCTGTGAAGAAGAATCATCATTGGAATTATCATCCCACACTCAGTTTGCTTGGAAAGTAGCTAAATTTCCACTGGCCGCTATTTTGCAATATATCACGCACTTGCCAATTGAAAAACGCTACACCTAGTGTAAAAATAGTGAAATTGGCATCACTGAACGGACGCTTTCCTTGCTTTAGTGATGTGACTAAAACACCGATAGTCGCCATAAAATATCGAGATTTCTCCACCTCTAAGCCCTAGCTCCAACAGCTGGGTGGCACAGCTGGCCAGAGGGGGAAAGAAGAAGAAACATCACCTGGGTAGATCTCTCCTCGGTTGTCTCCACTCAAATTCAAAATTGTAAACTTCATTCCAATCAAAATTGTTGTCGCTCTTTGTTCGGTTTGCTGAATGAGACAGGAATCACAATGTTGTTGAACTACACAAGGCTTTCACACGGCTGCACGACTCTCCGGGTCTCGCAAATCAGTCGCCTCGCAAAGACACCATTCGCGCTGCATCCGCCACACAACACATCATATAACCAGCACCTGGGCCGGTGCCTCCAGCGGCGGTATCAGAGCGCCGGACTGCCATCTCGGCCACCATCGTTCTCTAGTCGGCCGCTCCTGTTCCTGCAGACGCTCCGCGCGCCGCTGTCGTCCCTGCGACGCGGCCTTCACAAGAGGAATACCAAGTTGGCACTGGCAGAGACATCAATAAAGCCGCGCAAAAAGATGGTCCGGTCCCAGTACGGGCGCCTGCTGAGCCTGACCAAGTCGGAGAAGTGGGTGCTAATAGGTGCGTGCATATGGCGTTCGTTACCCTCCCGCAACTGATTAATGCATTCTTCATTGCAGCGGGCATTGCCTGTCTGGTGGTCTCCTCGGCCATCACCATGTCTGTGCCGATGTTTCTCGGCATTACGATCGATGTGGTCTTCAGAAAGGGAGACGGCGTGGACACCGCTGCCCTGTCCAAATTGGGCGAGTACTCAATGCTACTCTTCGGCATCTTCGTGCTCGGTGGAGTGGCCAACTTTGCCCGCGTCTATCTCTTCGGCAATGCATGTGAGTGTTATATCTACATGTATGGATTAAGGGGTTTTTAAACCATCTACATCTCTGTTTGAACCTAAATTGCGCATACTATTGGCTCGATTTTATCTGTGCGATAAGATAGTAATGTATAACACGTGTTGAATTCATTAATACGCGATAGAAAGCGACCATTTTCGCATAAAATTGATTATTTCGGGCACTTGTATAGTCTTTTTAAGGAAACTATATTCAACATTCTAGCTTTGCGCATGGTGCGCCTTCTGAGATCCCGCGTATACAGAGCCATGCTAATGCAGGAGTCGGGCTGGTTCGACACCAAGGGCACTGGCGAGCTGATTAACCGACTGAGCAACGACACCTACATGGTGGGCATCTCGCTCAGCCAGAACGTGTCCGATGGCCTGCGCTCTCTGGCCATGATTGCCGTCGGCTCCGCCATGATGGTGAGTCCTCAGTAGTTCACTAGCAATCCTCATCATCCAAGCCTAGTTATGATTCTACTAATTCGCTTGCCAGATCTACACCTCGCCCCAACTGGCGGCAATGAGTGCCTTGGTGGTGCCTGCCATGGCCGGTTTGGCTATTGTCTATGGCCGATACGTGAGACGCATCACAAGGATGGAGCTGGACATGTACGCCCAGCTAATGAAGTATGCGGAGGAGCGATTTGGAAACATCAAGACAGTGAAGATATTTTGCCGGGAACAGCAGGAATCTGCTATTTACGACAGCAAACTGAATGAGGCGCTGGAGATTGGCTACAAGGAGACCCGTGCCAGATCCATCTTCTTCGGATTGGTGAGACTCTTTCCTCCATACGTTTTCTGATGGGAACAAGAACAGCTCCGTAGCTCTAGTGACTTCTTCTTGTGATCCCAACAGACCGGCTTCACAGGCAACTTCATCATAATCACGGTGCTGTACTACGGCGGCACTTTGGTTCTGGAAGAGTCACTGACCATCGGGGCCTTAACCGCCTTCATGTTGTACGCTGGATACGTGGCCATCTCGATGAACGGGCTGTCAAACTTCTACAGCCAGCTGAACAAGGGCATTGGCGCCTCGGAGCGCATCTGGGAGATCCTGGACAGAGAGTGCACCATACCCATCGACAGGGGTATTGTGCCGCCGAACAAACCCGCCGGCGAAGTGGGCTTCTCGGGCGTCCACTTCACATTCCCATCGCGTCCCGACACCCCCGTACTTACCGATTTCTCGCTAAACTTAGTGCCTGGCCGCACCACGGCGATTGTGGGTCGTTCGGGATCCGGCAAGACCACAATAGCCCTGCTCATGCTGCGACTGTACGACCCCCAAGAGGGCACCATAACGGTGGATGGAATGGATTTGCGTCAGGTGAATCCACAGTGGCTGCGCCACAGTATCGGTGCCGTTAGCCAAGAGCCGGTTCTCTTCTCCGGCACCATACGCGAGAACATATTGTACGGCGTGAATCCCGGCGAGTTGCAGGGCGAGCAGCAGCTACTAACCGCCGTCGAGGAGGCGAACGTTAGCGAATTCACCGACCATCTGCCGGATGGCCTCGACACAATCGTTGGCCAGCGTGGCATGATGCTCAGTGGAGGCCAGAAGCAGCGAGTGGCCATTGCCAGGGCGTTGATAAAGGTACTTAGTCCAGGAAGAATTACGGGTACAGATTAAAAATGTTATCATCACTATGTCTCTTGCAGAATCCAACCATCCTGATCCTGGACGAAGCCACCAGCGCTTTGGATGCTGTCTCCGAGCATCTGGTGCAGAATGCCCTCGACAAACTCATCCAGGGACGCACCGTACTGACCATCGCCCACCGACTGAGCACCATTCGGAATGCGGATCAGATCGCCGTACTCAGTGGCGGCAAGATCGTGGAGCTGGGCACCTACGAGGAACTGCTGGGCATTGACCAGGGCGTGTTCCGTGAACTGGTGGCCAGCCAGACCTTCGGCACGTCCTAGGGCTAACTGTGGCATTGATGGAAGTGCTTGGCTTGGCACAGGTGTGGGATTTTTAGGTTATATATACATATACTAATTTGGCTGACTTTAGACCCTAGACGAGATCCACCGCTGGCTGGTGGTGGGCTTTAAATGGCGCAATCGCACCCGCGCCAAACACATGCTAAATCGAATGTCTTACAAATTTCGTACGATACCTGCCCCTGGCTATGTGATTTATAAATCAACTGTTTTTAATTTTGTACCAACTTTGTACAGAATCATGATAATACACCATCATCCCTTGACCATTGTTAAATACTGAGTATATATTGTTCATTCTCCATGTTGAATGTGCTGACGAAGAGCAGGTGAGCTAGAGCGTAAGTTAATCATAAGTTACTCGAAATATAAAGAATGTTGTGTGATGGGAAAAAAACATTTACTTCGCTTTTTTCTCAATACTGTAGAGTTTGAATACAATTTCCTTATTTGTTTTAATCGAATTATTTAATTCCTATCACATATTTGTCTCGGACAATGTGTATGTTTTGTTCTTGTTAGCCCGAATACCCCTCATATTTTCCGGGAAATATGAAGAAGAAGTTTGCAAGGCAGTGAAGGAAGCATCTCCGTAAACCAAAAAGTGTAAATATTCTTGAACAGCACCAGCAGACGAGTCGATCTAGCCATGTCCGTCTGTCCGTTGCTACGCAAACTAGTCTCAGTTTTCGAGCCATCGGGTTGATATCCCCTGGCTGTATATCTTGCTCTAACTATATCGTATTTTAAACGCTTTACTGGAAAAAATACCCTTTACTTTACTGTTTCAAACATTTTATTGTTATCGTTTACATTTCAGTTTTTTCAAGCTTCTCTTGTTTGTCTCCAACTCTTCGTCTTAAATCTAATAAACAGGCACAAAAATAAATGCAATAATTTCTTTGTATCAAGCTTCTAAATACGTCCTGTGCATACATATATATCCAGAAATTCAATACGTGGAACAGCTCAGGGATCATGGATCCCCCTACTTCATGGTGGGCATGGCCACGGCCGCCTGGGTGTGGGTCACGTCCGTCTCGCGCCACAGCTGGGTGACGGTCTTGGTCTGGGTGTAGAACTTGATGCCCTGCTTGCCGTAGAAGTGATGGTCGCCGCGGAAGGAGCCGCGCGTGCCGGTGAACGAGAACATGGGCAGGGGCACAGGAATGGGCACATTTACGCCCACCTGGCCGGCATCGATCTCGTTGACGAACTTGCGGGCAGCAGCGCCGTTGGTGGTGAAGACGGCGGTGCCATTGCCATAGGGATTGGCGTTCACAATGCCGATGGCATCGTCCAAGGTGTCGGCGTTCAGGATCACCAGAACGGGGCCGAAGATCTCCTCGGTGTAGCACTTCATGCTGGGCGTTACATCGCTGAGGATGGTGGGGCCCACGAAGTAGCCATCCTCGTAGCCGGGCACACTGATCTTGCGTCCATCGAGGACGAGCTTGGCGCCCTCCTTCACGCCGGACTCGATCAGGTCGTTGATGCGCTGGCGGGAGGCGGCGCTGATCACAGGTCCGACATCAGTGCCGGGAACATGGCCGGCGTTGACCTTCAGCTTCTGGGCGCGCTCCACCAGATCGGGAATCCAGCTCTGAGCATCGCCCACGAAGACGGCCGTGGACAGGGCCATGCACCGCTGGCCGGCAGCACCAAAGGCGGCGCCCGCCAGCTGGTTCAGTGTGTTCTCCTTGTTGGCATCGCTCAGGATGATGCCGTGGTTCTTGGCGCCCATGTTCGACTGCACGCGCTTGCCATTCTTGCCGGCCCGCTCGTAGATGTACTTGCCGGCCTGGTCGGAGCCCACAAAGGACACGGCCTTGATCTCGGGCGCATCACAAATGAAGTTGACGGCATCGTGCTGGCCGTGGATGACGTTCACCACGCCGGGCGGGCAGCCCGCCTCGTTCAGCAGCTCCATCAGGAGCATAGTGGCGCCGGGCACACGCTCCGAGGGCTTCAGCAGCATGGTGTTGCCGGTGGTGATGGCCACCGGGAACATCCACAGCGGAATCATGGCTGGGAAGTTGAAGGGAGCCACGCCTGCGGTAACGCCCAAGGGCATAACCAGCGAATAGGTGTCCATGTCGCGGGCCACATTCGCCACCGTCTCGCCCATCTGCAGGGACGGGATGCTGCAGCAGTGCTCCACCACCTGGAGGCCGCGCAGGACATCGCCCTCGGCATCGGCCAGTGTCTTGCCCTGCTCCTTGGTGATATTCTTGGCCAGCTCGCCCATATTCTCCTTGATGAGCGCCTGCAGCTTGAACATCACCTGCTGACGGGTAAGAATGGACTGGTTGCTCCACGACCGGAAGGCCTTCTTGTTCGACTCAAGCGCCGTCTGCATCTCGTCTTGGGTGGCCTTTGGCACGCGGGTCACCACCTTGTTGGTGGCCGGATCGTGCACATCGATCCACTCCTTCGTCTTTGACTCCACGAACTTGCCGTCGATGAACAGCTTGGTGGTGGGTGCGGCCGAGGAGTACGTCCTCTTCGCCATCTGGCGGGCCTGGTGACGAAAAAGTGCGGTAATTTGTGTTAAATAATAACTAACTAATGAATTTAATGAATACATCAAATTAATAAATAGGGCTAATCATAAAAAATAATACCAAAATTAGTAAGAACGTTTCTCAACAATTATGATATAATGAAACTTTTGACTTATCTTTGGAACACGGATGTACTACATATTTAAGCAAAAGTATGTACGCCTAGGGTGGGTCTATTATATATTTTGAGTTTTATTTCAATTTAAATTAACATTTTTGTTTAATTATACAAATATTAGGAAAAACTGTGGTATCGGATTGTATTTGCCCAAGTAAAACGATATTATCTGGCCTCCTTTCGTCACTACTATGAGCCAGAGATCATTCGCTGCTTTCGTCACTAGCCTGGTCACCGCTCAACCTCGAGTGCCCCTAATGCGCTTAATTTGTTGCACTTGACTTTCATTTGCAATGCAAATCGCGGAATCCTAACCTCAACCCCCGTTCAGAGTGTGGGGTGTTTTTTAATTTCTTCTTGTTGGTGGCTAGGTTGATAACAGCACAATAAAAAGGGCGGACACGCGGGGGGCGCCACGCCCACCCTTATCAGCGTCCACCTGGCAGACATGCGTTTGGCTCGAGTGGAATTGTTTCGCCAACTGTTGCCCGTGGCTTATCGCGTTTTATTGGATTTTATGCCGCTAAATCCCCCGGTAATTGTTTTTGTTTTTGCTTTATCTGCTCTCCTCTGCTGTTTTAGCTTCTTCTTGTTCGGCTGGTCCCAGCGGAATTACGTAACACGTGTGGTTGTCAATTGGCGATTTCGTTTTCACGGCCATCCCTCTGCTCTTCAATTGATTAAAGAGTGAGAGTGGGGCTAGAACTCACCTCTGCGCCGATCAAACGCACAAGGGACATCTTGGGGATGGATGGAGCAGGAGAGAATTGGGTGGACAATTGCCAGCAAGGAAGGATCGCTTCGGTTTGGAAATGGCCGGGGATCGCGTGCTGTCCAAACGGTGGTTCCACTAGAACTGAACGCAGCCGCCGCCTTTCAGAACTGCTGTTCCGAAGGGGGCCCGTGTATTTCTGCCCGTGTATTGTGTGTGTGCGGCGCTGCGATGGTGTGATTGTTGATATACGAGTCAGAAAGTGGACTTGGCGGCGGAGGAGGTAGCGAAACCACGTCAAAATGTGCTTAACGATAGTAAATGGGATACAAGCTGTTGTTTTTGTTAGGTTCTTTTTGTTGCTATTGTTATTGCTATTCGTTGGGGGCTCGTGGCTTGATTGTGTGAGTGGTTTGTTTTGCGATGTTTGTCTTTCATTACTTTCTTCTCTCACGACGAGTACATTAGCTAGTGACGAAAACACAGACAAATCTTTATTTAATTTAGAAAATAGGCCTAAAAGGCCACGTTAGCTGGTGATTAAAATCAAATATCTACGAAATTCATTTATTTCATTATTAATCGATATTGATATTAATCGATAACATCCAGCTACATTTTCCAACCAATTTTAAATTTTCATTTGTGAAAAAGAGCATACAATATTCGGTACTGGAGAAAATTTAAAAATATTATTGGGTATTTATAACCAGCCGCGGAGATACAACATCAACTTAGTATTGGTGCATGTGTGTATTTTTCCATTGAGCTACGTATATACATATATACAGTGACGGACAAAAGTCTACATACGACCCTTTGTTTTTGATTTATTTTAACCAGTTTTATATATTTTAAAGAAAAAGTAATGATGTAGAGTTAAACTTTGATTTGTCCAAAAAATTATTATATTTTTTAAAATATTTTTGTAACTCAAAAATACACACAGATCGTCCAAATTAAAAAGTCAAACAATTGCGTGAAATCGAAAGTTAAATATGTTGTTGTAGGCACAACAACGTCCACATTTTGAGTCTCGGCAGTGCGAATGTATAAAGTTCATGATTTCAAGCACCAGGCGCACAGAAGGCAGCAGCAGGCCGATTAGCTCTGTGCTGACATATATTATAACAGTTCTTCGGTGTCTCTCATTATCCGCTGCATCAATAAGGAGTAAAAGAGCACACCGTAGCTGTCGTCAGGTATACAAAAAGGAGAAGAGAACAATTTTGGGATCCCACAATCCTATTGGTCGATTTACCAGAAGGAAGCCATCATTGTTTTCGAAAACCGTTAGTTTAAGACAGCACATTTGTATAACAGTT
>JAEIIF010057002.1:0-13020 GCA_018874455.1 Drosophila trapezifrons | reverse complement strand
ATCCTATGTCAAGCCTCTCTAATTAATGAAGTTTTTAATACAGTATCATAACACCATTATTCACTCTGAATTGGATTCGATTCACAAAAATATAATATAGTAAAGTCTGATATATATGAGTTCGACTGTACTAAGATAGATAGATGGATCTGTGCAAATCGAGCTGTGGCTAAAAGTCAGAGTCACAGTCATGGTCGTTGAATAAAAGTGTCAATCAGGCCAACAACATCTTCATTATCGCCTTCATCATTATTAGTGGCAAGACAATTTGCTTTTTTGTTTTCAAATTTTGCTTTGCCCAAGACAAAAAAACGTGAGGGCAAAATATTGAATGGAAAGTAACTCACAACCGCGACAGCTGTCTGAAGATATGCTGGAGTAATATTTACTCAATGTTTTACTGAATTTACAATGGGGATCCTTTGTAGCTGGCTGCTTCGCCAATGCAGCATAATAGATAAATTTAATGATTTTAGAAAACATTAATAGTTTCTTATTGTTTTTCTGGACTTTAAGATAATATCTATATTTGTACATAAGTTAAAAATTCTATTTTTATTAATTCCATTTAATAACATTTTATGGAATTTTTATAGACATCGTAAATAATGCTTTATAAAGTTTGGATTTTAGGCGAATCAGTAAAATCCTTAGTTACGTTTTGGTCATTTTTTATTTACCATAAACCGTTTAGCTCTTTATAAACCATCCAATTAAAATGCCAACTCACTTTGAGGGCGAGTTCCACTTTTCTTGTTGTGCTCCCATTTAAATTCCCTTTTCCATTCCTGGGCCATGTGCATGTCAAATGCAAAGTGAACGAGTGAGGTGAAGCTTCATTTGGCTTAGATTAACGCGGCTTGTAATTAAGTTGTAAAACCTACGTGCGGGCTTTTCAAGTATCTGGCCCCACATATAAAAGTCCTAAGTACACAACGCAGTTGTGGGCGGAGCGGAGTCGCAAACTTGAGTCCAAAATGAAACTGGAAAATCATTATGCGTTGCCTTAGTTTTTCTTTAACGCACTCGCAAAAAGACGTGCAATGAAACTGTCAATTTCATTGGTGAATTAAAGTTTTAAAATATATTTGAAGACTTGGAAACAGATTTTAAATAATTAAGAATCTGCCATATTAAGATTATTACTCCAATTCATTACGTGCCTAGATTAAGAATGCTTAAATAAAAGGTGACATTTTCTCCTCAATATATAAACATGATTAAATTAAATTATTGAGTTATTCCTTGTCAGATATATTACTGGATTTCTAACTTGGGAATTCCCAAATCTAGAGCGGACAATTATTATTAAAAGTGTACATTTTTGTGTTGTTTATTTCCGTATTTAACTCTCTTTCCCTTCACTATTTTTTCCAGGCATTCAGTCAAATTGGAGGTGTTGCTGCTCAGGCAAGCGTTCGTACTACCTGCCGTAAGTGCTGAGCGAGATGTTGACGGGGTCCATTAACACACTCCAATTGTCATTTGTTTTGCAGCCGGGCTAGAATTTGTCCACGGAGAGAGGCGATGTGTGTTGACAATTAACGAATTTCATATCATGGCCATAAATCAGCCCGAGTTGCTGGAGTGTAGCCCTCGGCAGGAGGATGACAATGTAGTGTGTGCCAAATTGCTTTTGTGGGTCAAATTGTAAACAATTAACTGTTATGGCAACTGATTTTGCCGCGAAGGTTTATTTTTAATGCGATAATGGCGCAATGAGAGCGGCGGATTTCGGAGGCGGTTGAGCTCCAAGAGCCGTCTTAATGATAATGAAAATAATTTGCCGTTTTAGTCTAGGTTTTATAATGGATTAATGGTTTTCAATGTCATTGTGCCTTTGCAAGTACTCGGTTTATGCAATGCTTATATTAATTCAACTATAAATAAATACAGAAATGTGGAGAGGGATGGATGGGGATTTATTTAAGAATTGGTAGCTTCAGCGAATTTTATAAAAGGAGTTAAGCTCAGTTTAAGAGAAATCGTGTGACAGCTGGGTTAAATGTGTGAGAACTTCGTGTTTCACCCTTGATTGACACTTAAGAAATCATATAATTTGGCTTTAATTTAATTTCGTACTTTCATGCGATTACATATCTTAGAAAAACCTTTATAAGAGGCAAGAATATTTGGAAAATATTTACTTTTCCAAAAGCCCGCAGAAGAAGTCAGAGAGAGAAGCAAAGAGCTGTAAGCCTCTCATTTTTCCCTCCTGCTCCCACTTACTTAACTTGCAGCGAATGTTAATAACATTTCGTATCAACAACACCAGCAACAGCCACAGCCACAGCGCCAGCAACAAACAAAATTTACGCACTCGACAACAGAAGCGAGCAACGCGACAGTTTCCTTTAACGAGCTCATCCTTGTTGCAACCAGCGCACGTGACGCCCCCCAGCCACGCCCCCTTCCTGGAGAGACAGCCCGAATTGAGGCTCGAAACGCTGCTCCTTGGAGTCCCCATCTCTGTCGCCGCCTTCGCCGTCATCTTCGTTGGTGCTTACTTTTACTACTTGACGCTGTCATTTGCGGCATTGCAATTAATTTTTGCCTGCTTCCTGTGAACGTGTGTGCGTGCGAGAGGGGATGGAAAAGGGGGAGTGGCAAGGGTTCCACAGAGAAGGAAAAGGGCCGCATCTTTGGGGAATCTATAATCGCTATAATTGTATTAAATGATCGTTTAGGGGATTTATCTGGACTACAATGCATTTTCCTAATTTCGATCATAATTTTGTAAGAACCAACATATTTTAGCAGTTTATTGATATTTTATTATTAGTACTTATCATTATTATTTAATCAGCACTTAGAATTAACATAATACCTTGATAAAAATTTAAAATTAAAATTTTTAAATACAAAATCTTATGTATTTTTTACAAATTAATTCAAAATGCGAAGCCTTATTTCTCTCCATGAGCGGAATACGAATATGTGGGCGGTTCCGGGGCCAAATAATGTGGCACACTAATTTCTGATCTCTGGCTGCTGCAAACAACAACAACTTGCTTGGGGAAGGGGCGGAAGGGTGGCGCCTTCCTAGTTGTCAAACGGTCCTCATTTAACGCCTGCATGGACTCCAAAGTGCAAACGGGGTGGGCAAAATATTGTGTCTTGCGCTGGAAATTCGAGCTAGGTTTTCCGAGCTGCCAGGGCCATGATAAGCATTTGCATTGTTGTCATTATTTTACCTGAGACGGCTTGCGATGGAGAAAATTGATATTGACAAAGAGAGTTTAAAGATAATTTTCCAAAGACTTGGTAAATGGGCTTATGTGGGCAGGTAAGGGGAATTGGTAAGAGATTTAAGTTACGGGCTTGAATAACTTAGAGTGCACTCAATGGTTAACTAAGGTCCGCTTAGGATCTTTATCATTTGGTCTTGGATTTTCATGTGAATAAAATTCACTATATTTGTGGCTCCCATGATACCACAGGATTTGTCTGTGGACTCACTGCAGCTGCCCAATACACATTCGCCGATTTGCGTTAAACGAAACCCTGTCAGACGTGCCCGCCCGGGGCCTGAGAGGGTGGCATTAAGTATTAAGTATTTGTATCACTTCTTGACTTTCACATGGCGAACCCGATCCTATTTGCCGCTTATTTGTGATGTAAAAAGAGCGGGCCGACTGGCAGAAACTCGCCATTCAAATTGGTGTCAACCAGGCATCTGGACGCCAAAGAAAGTGGCGCCAACGAGCAGGCAAAAAGTGCACTGGGAAAAAGTATACCAATTGTACACATTTTACCATAAAAAAAACAAGAATATTTAAAAATGGAAATCTAAAACACACTCTAGATAATCTGTTTTTGTTTTTATCTTAAGAAAACGGAATATAACAAAAAGGCTATATTATAATTTTGCGAGATTTATCCCAATATTAAATAATACCGAATTGATTCAAATTTCAGTAGAATTTCCTTGCTGTGTGGCTGCTGTTTTCTGTGTTTTTCGCCACTGCTCTGGCAGAGATCTCGGTGTCTTCGGGAGCTGCAGTCTCAGTCCGAATCCAAGTCGCAGTCCCAGTCACAGGCGAAGCCAAAAGTGGGTCGCCATCGTCTCGGCAACTCGTTTAACCGGCGACAGAAGGAAAAGCTCGCTCGCACATAAAAATCTCGAAGAGAAGGAACAAAAAGCACAAAATAAAATGGATATGCATCCTGGGGGACATCTTTGACTAAACGAGACTAAGCTGCATTAAAATTAAATTTTATTTGCAATTTTATTTGCAGTTTTATTTGCCTCCCAGTTCCGCCTCCTGTTTTCGAAAAGAGGAAGCGAGTGTGGAAATTAATTAAGCAATTCAAGTTCCCTTGCAGGTATTTGTCTGGCGTATGTTTGCCATTGCATTTATGTTAATTGGAAGGCAGAGGAATAGAGAAAGGATGTTGGACATATCTAACGGCACAGCTATCTAGGCGGCAAAGCTAAGAAATTGAGCTCTTGGGAAGTTTAGTTTGAGTATTTCATTCAGCCGTACTGGAAATTCAATTGATCTGGATATTTATTTATTGATTCGAGTTTCATGTGCAGCCTGAGATGGCTTTTATCATCATCTTCTTTTTTTTATTAAATGTCTATCCGAACAAATAAAATATAAGCCTACATCTGTCGTCAATACATTGCAATGTAATAATTATAAAGCGTTAAACACCGTCTAAACGATAATAAAATTGTTTGTTTCCCTGACCGATACATCATTATTTTGTTTCACATCCATTTTCGTCCTACATTTTCTAGTATTTTGCCTGAGTCATGTTCGCTTATTTGAAATCGGTTTCGAAAGCAAATCCCCCTGAAAATTAATTTTAGCTACTTGAGACCCGGCTAATTAAAAAGATATATGAACAACGTCCGGGAGGGATTACGCTTAAGCTCTGCCATTATCAAAGGCATCGAAATGCAGCCGGACAAGGCAAACAAAAGAGGTAAGCTAAGCAAGCGCTAAACTAAGCTCAACTCAACTCACCTGGCATCAGTGGCTTTTGTTTAGTGAAAGGCAGGTGAGTACCTGCTGCACCTGCCGCCAGTCGAAGGCTCCGCCTAATATCCAAACATTTGTTCAAGACTCTAAGACAGTTGCCGTGGAAAGTACACGCACAGCTTGCGACCCCATCAAAACATCTTTCCACAGTCATTCCTCAACCGAATCCGGATCGAATAGCTATCCGTTTGCCCCGGGACATGAAGCATTTTTTGGGCGAAAAAGCGCCCTGAACCCCCAGCCCTTCAGGTGGTAACAAAACGAAATGATAGCAAGATTTATGATTTACGAACATGATGTTCGGTACATGTCCGATAAGCGATCCGAAGCGAAGGCATCATTAAAATCAATTTTGATTCGCCAACCTCCTTTCACCGAGTTCCGAGTAACAGCTGCTACATGAGGGGGTAAAATTGTATTACAACTCCTATTGGGGGTGTTCAATGGCAAGTTACAACATCCGACATTCATTAGGATCAATTTAACTTTCTTTTACAGGGCAATTCCAATTCGTTAACTCTTTCTGGGTCGGCAATTTAAGGCAATCAAATCAACGCTTTAATAGTCCATGAACTTTATTGAATTATTGCTGGGGTTTTAAGCTATCTAAATGCTGGTCACTGGCATTCAAAAATTAAATTAATAATTTACCAAAAAATTCATCTTTCTAGAAATAGATTAGGTTCAGGAAAGAAAGCTTGAATAAAGCCTAGGGAAAGTTCGAAATTTAAGCAAAGTGTAAGTTCTTGTGATTGTAAATGGAATCTTTAATGAGAGATAGTAGGAGAAGAATCTAGAAATTCGAAATTAAAATTAATCTACGTCAAAACAAAATGGAACCATAAGCCCATAAGCTGTCACCTTCAGACTCACTCATCTCCCACCTATCTTGGACTTGCTCAAGCCTCTTCTCGTACTTAGAAACTTTACTATTTGTGGGCTTTAATAACTCTAATCTTTCGTCCAATTGCCATTTAAATCTGGAATGACCACTTCGAGAAACTGCAGTCAAGATTTTTAGTTTTTCCCCACATACTTGTCATGCCCAGGCCAATCCCCCTGGCAATTAAAAGACCGCAGAGAGCGCAATTAAAAAATATTTAATTATAGTAAGTCTCGGGATCTTCCTTGAGCTGTGGACCGATTTTCCGTATGTGGTTTGGCCTAAAAGCCAGCGAGAGGCACATGACTTGGCCGGGCTGGTGGCTTCGTGTGGTCATTACGTCATGATGCAGCTTTTGGAGTGGCACAGCCAAAAGGCAAGAGGCATGGCTGCGGCACGGGGAAGCGGAAAATGGGGAAAAACTTGTAAGTCGGGGCAGACAAAAACCGCATATTTGTCGTGAGCATTTTGTTACAATTTCAATTTTGGCCTGGTCCATTGTTGGGGGTCGGTTTCTAGACTCCACTCTTGATATGCACACGGAATCTTGTAGTTTTATTTTATTTTTTCGCCTATTCGTTTAGGCGTCGCCTTCGCCTTTTAGTTTCGACTACTCGGCTTTTGCTTGCATTTGAAAGTGCATTTGTTTCGGTCTTGGCCAATATTTGCCAACTATCAAACTGGTTTATTGCAGTTTTTTCTAGTTTTCTTAAGCGTTGATGAAATGGCCTTTTCTAGTCAGCCAGCTCGACATCTCAAGTGCAAGGGAGTGGAACTGAAAACGGGGAAGTTTAACATCTTCAGTCCTCAGCTAAAGTGTTTTTAAAGTCTGAAAGGATCATAACAATTGCACTTGTTGTGAAATATTTAATAGGGTTTTTAATTTGTTTTTATTGCTTGCTTTGATTGATTTGTAAATTTCGTTTAAAGGGTCTTTCAAATAACATATATCCAAACTAACCATTTCGAAAGGAAGCCCTTAAATCATAGTAGTTAACATGATATTTACATACAATCAGGTGAGTACGCTAGGAAATAAGCTCAGTTTTTGGGATTTAAAAGCATTAATTAATTATTCAACATTCTTCTATTCCAAATGATTATTTTTAATAATTAATTTAATAAATCTTTCGAATAAGTAGTCCCTCGATATATCAACCCACTACATTCTTAAAAGTGTTAATGGTGTTATGATACTGTTTTAAAAACTTCATTAATTAGAGTTTTTATTAAAGGCTTGACAACAATCATAGGATTTTGCGTAAGTGCGAGCAAGTCCACTATACGCCCTTTCAATGAGAGATTAGTACATTAATGTACATAAATTGAAAGTGCGTATAGTCGTCTTGCTCGCACTTACGTAAAATCCTATGTCAAGCCTCTAATGAAAACTCCAATTAATGAAGATCTTAATTCAGTATCAAAACACCATAATCAATCTACATTGACTAGATTCTTTCAACAGATTTTAAAAGCTTTATAAGCGTGCTAATTAAAAAAAAAAACTATCTATGTAAGTCTTCTACTAATAACTTAAAAAGGGAATGTTTATTTTTGCAATTATCGCCCAAAGTTCTTCGATTGCTTCGCTGCCAGAAAAGTGAAAATTGCCATAAACACTCCAGATACGGTCCACTAATTGCAGTTCAATGCTTTCACTTGATAATGGAACTTACTCCAAGTGGTTATTAGCGCCACCCACCTGGGAAGCCACCTCTTGGGATCCCAGACATGTGCCACCATAAAATATTCTGCTCGCCTAAGTAGCTGGCGCCCATAAATCTCCGGCAGTTTGCTCGCTGTTAAAAAAAGTGATTTACATACTGGAGGAAGCCCCGAGTTTGGGGCTGAGGCTGAGCGTTAACTCACTTTCGCTGTGTGAGAGCGAAGCGGCAGAGAAGAAATTAAATTGGAATTTGCCTCGTCTGCATTTAGCAAACACAAAAACAACAAAACAGAAAACACAATTTTTACTTGTTTTTCACTTTTTCTGTTTCTTATTTATAGCATTTTGCATGCATATTTGATCAAAAACAATAAAATGTTATCCAAAGTACGAGAAACATGGCTGACAAAAATCTTGAATGCTTGGGAAAAATGAAAATTGAAAGGAGGTTTCAGCGTTTTTGTGCGTTGCATAAAGATCATTATTTTGAAAGTCAGGGAAGTGCTCAAACAAATTTGGGGAACTGTGTTGGCGAAGTGGTATTAACGAGTTGTGTTCATTGTTATCATCAGGGCAGTGAAAGGGGGATTAGTTGATGAAAATGTAATCTTAATGAGCCTAATGAGTTGTTCATTTGCCTAATTAATATTGATACAAATCGTATGTACTGCAATTAAAATAAACGCATTCTTTACAGCACAAACATTACAAGCCTGTAACTTGCTAGAATAGATTTAAAATAAAATAGAGCCATAAAAATATCAAGTTTTTATTAAAATGGTACTTAAAAACAATCGTCCTTCAACCTTCTTCATATCTAATAATTATCCTTAACCTCACCCTTGATTTCAGTCATGACTATTTCATTTAAATCACTTGGCTCAACGGCTTTGAACTAGATCCACCTTTCCACTAATTCCACCTTCCGCTCAGCGTCACCTTTTGCCGAGCAATTTACACTTTTTGCTCGGCCAACTTCAAACTTGAAACCCGTCGGAAGACAAAAAAATTCATCATTGTCATCATCACTCGGCTGTTACGCATTGCTGGCCACGCCCCCTTCGCCCAGAGCCCATATTTGTATATCAAGTGAAAGCTATACACATAATTTCCACTTGTCTGTCTCTATGGCTTTGTGTTTTTTGCACTTGTTTTATTTTTAGTCAAAAGCGCTGCACATTTTTCACATGATTGTGTTAATCAGCGTTCGCCTTTCTTGTACTGTCTACAACTATGCTAAAAATAATGCGAATTTTGTTATTTTTTATTCGCATCCCGGCTCGACATTTGACCGTTTTTACATAATGCAGAAATGCTCTCTCGTCTGCGTTTCTGTGGGGGAGGGCGTTGTTTTCGGAATCCACACAGGCATAACCAAAGTTTCTGTTTTTATGGCCAACTAATAATAACAGCCATATAGTTATAGACTGTCTCTGGCTGCGTTGGTGGGCGGTTGTTGCTTTCCGAAATTGGCCCAGTAAAACTGTTAGTCATCTCTTCTGAAAGGTGCTAAACGGCTGCGGTCAGAAATTGCTATAATGTATACAAACATGTGAATATTTTGTGGGCTTTCACTGGCCAAAAGTTGCGTGCGAATTATCAGCGAAAAAGGGAGGGATGTTGGGCGAGGGCCTAGAGTTTCACCTGATCATGCGGGCTAGGTGTGAAGTTTTGGGAAAACTGTGTAAAATGCGGGCTTGGAAATGGGCAAACTATTTTTGAATTGCTATAAAATTATTGCTGACGTTTTCCCTTTTCATTTTGAATATTTCTTTATTTGTCAACTTTACTAGAGCTAAATTATATTTTGTTAGCCTTTAAGGATAATTTATTTGTGTATTTATGAATTGATTTTTTAGGTATTCAATCCTTATGGTTTCCCCTATCATTTTCTTGATTTTATTAATTGATAAAGTGTAATAAACGAGCTATTTTTATTGTGCGCCTAAAATTAAATACCAGTTGACTTAAATAGACAAATTTATAATTGAATTTATGATTATATCCATTTATTTATTATAATATCATTATTTTTCCTACATATAACTGGTCATTTATATGAATTTTGATTTATTTATAAATACATATTATAGGCCATATTATTTATGGAGGCTGAATCATTTGAATTCCCTCAATTGAACAATATTAAAAGGATATATACATCATTTTTTGTTGCAAAAAAGTGAAAACGTATAAGGTAGCTTATATATTTCTTTAAAATTATTATTAATATATTTTTAATGTTCCACCCGCCGCAGGCAGACAGCAGTAATTAGCTTTCCCATGGCCCACCAGCAGCGTGTAAAATTCCCTATATGTATAATTTCCATTGCAATGCGTCAAGCAAAATAAAACAAAACGCAAGACAAAACTCAAAACAAAATAAAGAAAAACAAATCACATCACTGGGGGTAATTACACGAATGTGAGTAACTGCATGTCTTGGCGCCCGAAGCCATAAAGATAGAAATTGGTAAGAAAGAGACACGGAGAGAAGAAAGCCAGCGAAACCGAAGAGTTGGCGGCACTCTCTTCGCTCGAACCCGGCTTAAACGCAGCTCTCTCCCTCTCTCAGTTGACCCGCTTTTTGGGACGTTCTAAATAATTTCTGTCACGCTTCGGCTTGCAGTGAAAATAAAAGTAAGTTCAGTGTTAGGTAAGCCCTAATCCATTCGGAAAACAAATTAGGAACGTAATGTATGTTAATTCATGCGAAAGTAAGCCAGATTGCATAAGTCCCTTCGGTTCTACCCATCGGACGGAGGGTTAACTTTGTGCATCGTTTTTGACAGGTTTTTATCATTGAGTCATTGAACTCATTTTCTCCATATGCATATTTATCGCGTGTCTGCTTAATGCTTAATGAAGCTGCCAAACATGTGTCCGAGAGTTATTTAAGCAAAACCAATTAATTTAATTAATTAATATTAATTCGAAAATGCACAAAAGAGATGTGCAAATAACGACAACAAGTGCGCACTGCGCACATTAATTTGGCTGGCAAATTATGTTTTCCTCCAGGACAATATTTTTCTCTCTCTATAAATCATAGCCATATTTAAATATTTGCATAATTTTGCTGTCCTCGCAGTAAGATTGTCTTTTCACTAAATAGCTGCAAATAAAAAATAAATGTTTGCCATCACCAGATTGATTGACGGACTGATTGAGTGACTAACTGATTGCATGAGAGCTGCAGCTGCATGAAATTGTCAAAATGAGCGTGAAATGTGTGCTACTGCGTGAGTTGAGCACACAAAGCATATATCTCCATTTAAGTCATGTGTTTAATTAATGCCAGTAATTCGTATATTAAATGTAATAATTTATTCTGTAAATAAAGAGCAATTGGGCTGATAAATAAAAAGCTAAATAATCAGCATAATAATCGCTTCAATTTTATACTGATATTTATGATTTAAAAATTATTAAAATATTATTTTTTGATATAACTATTTTTGCTAAATATTTATGGGTACGGAAATATATCAAAAATGGTAATTTCATTATTGTTCGTTTCATTTTAAGTTTAAAAAATGATTAATTTGTATTTACATTTGCTTAGGGGAATGACATAACTCCTGACACCCCACATAGTTGGAAATCCATCCATTAATTATGACTCCAGCTCACTTTGTCTTAATGAAAAGTAAATTCTCACACCCTCTTGGAAAATAAACAAATGGTTAAAAATCTTTTCCCAAACGCCAATTAGTCCATAACATGTGTACTCGGCCTATCATTAGTTTACATCTCGACGCATTCGCTGCAACAATTTCGGTGTGCTTTTGGCCACATAAAAATAAAAAAAGAGCGAAACTTGCACAATAGCGGACGCAGTGGCTCAGATCTCTGGCCTAAACACCTTTTAATGGCCAAAATTGTTATGGGCGGCTGTCCGTCGACCATCAACCATCGACTAATGAGCGGGCAGTCAAGTCAGCGGGCTCTTAACTCTTAACTCTTGACTGAGCTGAACTGAACTAGAGCTGGGTTCTGTAAAAGGCCAGAATAAACACTGAAAAATGTTGGCCAAGACAATGCAGCGTGGGGGAAGTTGGTAAGACACGGCTCTTTTGGATACTTGAAATAGTTGATGTTGAGTTTGGCTTTTGCGGTTTTTCTTCTTTTCATCTGTGTAAGCGGGCCCCGAGGTGCTACACCAAATGAATTATGAGAAGAATTGAATGGAAAAACAGCAGCCATAAAATGAAAAAAATTGAAGCATTAAAACTAGATCAAGAATACAAAAAAAAAAAAACAGAGAATAAAAAAAAAAACAGCTTATTTACATATTTGAACATTTTGTTAATAGTTTAATTTCAGTAAATAAACTAATTCTAAAATGAAAAAGTGCACAAGCTTTTAAAATGAGGTTTAGCTTTTGAATTTGGCAAAAGATTTAGATTTAAACTCAACGCGGCAAGATCTCTAGTCTGCAAGGAGCACTTTCTAATGAGTATGCTTATTTCAAGGTTTTAATTAGAATTAATTTAATTCATTCAGAGCCCTACAACATTAGTTGATAGATAGAACAGACAAATTTTCTGATTTTTTCAGTGCGTAGAAGTAGCTGCAATTAATTTACTTGCTGGCAAGTACTTAAAGTCCAACATAAATGTTTGAACTGATTTAGCCAGCAATTGAAGTGGCAGTTAATTATATTTATCAAATGCGGCGACCCTGAAATGTCTTTCACTTTTTAGCTAGCTGCGAAAAACGGAAAGTTAAATGCCTTTGATGGAGAATCGAGAGCAAAGTCTTTACTAATCTTCCGCCGATGGACCAAACGCAATCATCGGTCTACCAGCTCAGTTCTCAGGCCGTTCCATAAGCAATTATGACCGGTTTTCAATTAAACTGAAACTGGAACTCGATTGCATTTCCTCCTCGAAGCGAGCCCCATTCTCGGGTGAAAGAAATGAAATCTCTTCTCTTGGAAACACACTTACCGCTTGGGGTACGGTATGCGCCGATACTTGAAGGCATTTTCCACATCGCGCAGTTTCATTTTGTACGAACGTTCGGCGTTCAGAGACATCCAAAGAGGAGTTACACAAAAAACACAATCGCTTGAGATCTTTTCCGGAGACCTTTCTTGGCCGAAAGAATTTTCCGGTCAGCACTTTTCTCACTTCTGGCCCCGACGAAATTTGGGGAGATATAGACGTCCGTAGCGCTCGGCGATCGCGGCTTGACTGAATGTTCCTTGTGGCACTTGGCCGCCTTTTTGGCCAACTTTAAGACGTCGGCGGCGGCTTACGTTTCTGGCGCTCATTGTTGTTGCCTGTTTGCTTTTACCATTTTCTTCAGCGCTCGCGATCGCGCTCTTCGCCTCTGTTTGCTCGCTCTCTTCGCCGCTCTTTGTCCGCCTGCTGACGGCATAGTTATGGACGTGACTGTAGCCCATTTGTCTGTGGTAACATTTTTATACCCGGTACCCGTAGGGTACAAGGGTATTATAACTTAGTGAAAACCGA
>JAEIIF010057000.1:0-13196 GCA_018874455.1 Drosophila trapezifrons | reverse complement strand
ACGCACGACAGAAGTGAATCTTCTAGTATTCCTCTCTCTCTTATCATTTCATTATCTCTTTTTTTCTAAAAGAGAGAGGAAAGAAGATGAGAGAGAGAACGTTCGTCAGTGGCGGTGAGCTGTGGTGGGAGTATCGCCGATTTTCGTGACGATCCTGACTGGGTTTTACTTCGTCCCCGAAAATCCATGACGCAGCTAATGAAGTTTCAATTTAAATATATGCTAAATGATTTAAATCGACATTAATGTATTTTTTTCTCTCCGTGTGGGGGTCGCTGTGGCTCTTGGCTTTTGCTCCATGGTGACCGCCCTCCTCCGCCGGCTTCTCGCAAAAGCTCACATGTGGTTCGTTGCATTTCGCAGAGACCCAGACCCACAGCCACTTTGTCTGGGCAGTGGCTTCCTCAGCTCCGTTCCCATGTCTCTGTGCTCCGTTCTTCGATCTCCGGTGTCCCGTCTCCCGTCGCCCGTCTCTGGTCTTCAGTCTTCTGTCTCCAGTCTCCAGTCTCCCGTTCCCATGTGCAGAATGTGGTTGTTGTGGTCGCTGTTTCTGTTTTCTGTTGCCAGAATTGCGCGAGCGGCGCAGATAACAGCACAAAATGTTGGCAGCACTGTTGACATTATGAATGACAGCGGTTATTTATTATGTCTTGGCTTATTTTTTCGGCCCGGGTAGATCTCGGCTCGGGTCTAGGATGCTGCTGGCGCGGTGGCCATTCGGTAGCCAGGCGCGTATGTGGGCTACTCGACTCCAAAACAACGGATGTGTCATCCTATCGGAGGAGCCCCCGATTCCCGGACTCACTATTACTGTGGCAGCCAACAGATGTAAGTTATCGCCAGAAGGTTAATTTAGCTTGTTACGTAATTGTTAATGCCATTTATAAATTGATAAAAATAATGCTCACATAAAAATGTCAATCGATTGCGATATTACCATTTTTTGGCAGGTTGTGGGACATTTTTAAACAATTTTTATATAATCCAAGGCAGGTTTTTCCACCTTTAATTTTATATTCTAAAATAGTTTCATAATTTAACTGATTCCCCACTCAATCCTCCCCTTTCGAGCCAATCCTTTTTACCACTCACTAAAAATTAGACAACTTGAGTGTCCGACGGCCGACAAGAGTTCATGACCATTCGGACGTCTTGGCGAAAAAATCATATTTTTCAGCTGGCCAAACTGTTTATGATACACCCAATTCAATGCCCCATCTGCCGCGATAATTGCGTAACTTCGGCTTCGGCTATAAACAAAAAAGAAAAACTCGAAAAATAACAAACAACTGCAAACAGCAAACAAGCAACAGGCGGCTTCTTCGTACCGTTAAGTGCCAGGCTCTCGACTTCATTAGATTGTAATAAACGCGTTTCGGTTACAGCCCCCAACAACCAGAAAAACACTGACAGTAACATAAAAACAACAGCCGGCAAAAGAAGATCTAAGCTCGGCTTATAAATGCAATTTCGCTCGCACAAAACCTCAATGGACTTCATTAAAATATTCGAAACACAAGCAGTTTAAGCACCGAAAACTTGTCCGAGTTGCAAAGAGACTTGGGATTTTGTACACCGAAAGAAATATATATAAAATATTTAATTTTTAAATTGAAAAAAAATATATCAAAACTCTACTCAATGTCAAAAGCACTCAAGACGAGAAGCATGCTTGGATATACAGCTGTTTCAGAGAGGAAGCCCCCATTCGTCATCAGTATTCGGTCCTGACCATCTTAAATACCACCAATTTGCAGCTAGACCTCGTTGAGAATTCTAGAGCAGCGCAAGCGATAAGTTCGCGAATATGGTTTCGACTTAGTTTTAGGCTATAAATATTTGCAAAAAGGTTTAACATTTAATGTATTTAATATTATATTATTGTTTTGTAGTTACATAATAAGAAATATATAATTAAATCTCGTTTGGTGTTCTAAATTGTGAAGCCCCATAATAATACATTTAAAGCACATTTTCTCCCAGTGTATACCGGTGAAGGAGGAGCAGCTTGGAGTAGCTTGTGGGGGCCAGCTGTGCGTGGCAGGCAAAAGCGCAGCGTTCAAGTCCAAGCCGAGTTCAGAGGTCTAATTGAAAATGCTGAAAACCTTAAAAATATTGAGAGTGCTAAGAGAGATTTAGGTGGAGAATCGGAGGCAGAGAGCGAGAGATTCCGGTGGGGTGGAAGGGAGCCCGCCATCTCATTCCCATTAGAACTCAATTTGCCATTTTTCCGCAAATCGTATGTGCCAGGGACAGAGAGACGCCCACGAGCGTTAATATCATGGAATCCCCTCGAGTCCCCCATTCTCGATTCTGGGGAATGCAAATTTATAATACGCAAGGCAAATTGGGGCCAACTTGTGACAATTTATGATATTAACACTAAATATTTGTGCCCCGTCGTGATTTACGCTCTGGCGTATAAGAAAAGGTTAAGGTTTTAGAGTTGGCCAACACGAATTGGGAATACACTACAAGGGAGGGAAGAATAATATTATTCTTTAAATGTTGCAATGTATTTAAATATTTAAATGTATTATTTAGTGTTTATTCGAGTATTAAAGATATATTAACTTCTTAATCGATTTTTTAGCTTTTATATTGATTTTTAATTGAGTACCGAAAAAAATAGGTCTTAAAGGAAATTTCCAAACATTAAATTAAGCATTTCCTTATCATAGTAGAACTTATAAAAATACACTAAATAATTTTTAAGAACCTTCAACAATTTTAAATATTTTTACTGACCATTTAACTTTAAATAAATAATCAAATAAATATTTTTAGGCCTTTTAATAATATATTTTTGTAATGACAATTTTAAAATCAATCAAGTAAACTAACAATATAAATATTTCTAGGCTAGCTTTTGAAATAAGTTACTCTATTTATTTTCTAAGTTATAAAGAAAACAAACCCCCTGCCTTAGCCTCCTATACCCACCTGCCCTAAAGCCAGCCTGAGAGCGCTTTAAACTTATTTATAAGACGCATTATTCTGAGGTTTATGCGTTTTTATTGTTGGGCTGCAATAATTTCAGCGCTTAAAGCGATGCCAGAGATGGTAATGTGGAATGGAGGTGCGATCCCAGACAGATAAAGTGGAGCAGTTCAATAAAATTTTATGATAATTGCAGACGGAGCAGCAGCAGGCAACCCAAAACCCCTGACAAATGAAGTGATTTTCGGACTTTGGTTTCGTTTTCTTTTCTTTATATGTTTTTTTTTTTTTTTTTGCGTATTTTGGCAATTCCGCAAACGATTTAATTATACAGTTCAGTTCGTCAGGGGAACACGGAAAGGGGGCCGAACGCAATATGTTAATGATGGATAAATTAGCCGCGCCCAAATTTAAATCAAAAATGGATTTCACCATTAGAAATCTGTCGGGGCGAACAATTAAGGGATCTTTCTTGGGAACCAACCAAGATATTTTGGGTCAATCGCTGATGATGGTTTATCATCAAACTGTAACCGAAGCGAAGCGTCATGCACAATTTGCATGAATCGAACGCGGAACGCAAATTACAAATTACAAAATATTCGAAAAAAAAAAAAAAAAAAAAAAAAAAAAAACATCTTTAATAAGCATTCCCATTTGACGTTCGGCTGACACAGAAATCTGCACCGTCGGCTATTAGCAATTAACTGGGTCTATTATGAGCTCTCCGGTGAGGCCCCAAAGAGCCCGAAAGAAATCTATTTGACATGCTACAAGGCAGAAGAAGATCGGAACGAATCGAATCGATCGAATCCAACAAAATGGGTAAGAAAATCCAACGGCGATCGGTGCTCGGAGATGGAGATCGAAGATTTTTGGGCAGGTTGGCGGGGTAACTGGGCAACTGTGCGCATAAAAGCCAAATGCCATAATAGCCAAATTAATCAGTCACAGCTAACAACACGAGACTCTCGAAACTGCGAGCACAGATCCAAGCGAAGGCGACGTCCCGCCGTGTGCGTTGATGACTTAACAAAAATGTCAAAAAAATAAGAAAAAAATTAAAACACAAAAGAGATATATACATATAGTCGTAGAGTTGGGCGGTGGGGGAGTGCTGGTGGAGTGCCAAGTGCAAACGCGAAGTTGATATGCCCTTGCAGAGCGCTTAGAACAGGCTTTAGAAGATATCTTATTTAAGGAATCTTGAGTTAACATTTAATTAAATTCAAAGCAAATTAATGTGTTGGAATATCGGCGGGAACATGGGCAAATAAAAATGTTATTATTTGTTATAAATATTTAAATATTTGTTAGTCAGTAATTTGCATTAATATCTAATTTGATTGTATAAATATTTGAAGGTATTTAGTGTTTAATACCAGGGACTGTAATCATTGTAAGTTTTGTAACAAAGCTCATGCTAATTATTTCTTAATTTTTATTCGAACCTAGCACACCTTTTATTAATTCTATTTATTAATTTTATGAAAAGTTAATATATTACTTAGCTTCCTCTAGTGTTTTATATACCTGTTTTGACAGACGTTTTTAAATTTATATAATTTAGATTTAGGCTTATAAGTTGCTCAACAATTTTGTATAAAAACCAAGCCTTTAACCCAGAACCTCGTTCCCGTAGATAAATATCCATTTAAAATCCAAAACTGAAGCTTATCCCATACCTAAAGTACTCCATTAGCCACCAGGGTATCCAGTGTTGGCCACATAAAAGAGTTTATGTTTATCCTAACCATCGGACACATGTGATTATCCGAGTCAGTGTGCCAAGTAGGGGATTTACATTGTCTGGCTACGGGGCTCGCAGATGATGGTGGGTGGCTGTGTTCGATTGGATTTGGATTGGATTCGCTTCAATTGCTTTTCTTTTGCCTTAAAAGCCCGCCGGCTGTGCCTCACATGGGCAGCAGAAGAGCGGCTACCGTTTCGCCAAGACGTACTATCCGTATAGACAATGGCGCCAGCATCAAAAGGCTGACAAAATGTAATTGTTTCATAGGCGCAAAAATGGTGCTCGGGGTGCTCCATCAATAAAAACCAGACCGCAGCGAACCGGATCGCTTGGGGAACGGGAATGGCATATGGGATATGGGAAAAGGAAAAAAATGTTAATTGAAATATGCGTATGACTGATGGACGGGGACATTCGGACAGTCGGACAGGCGAGAGAGGCTGAGAGGCTGAGAGAGAACGCCTTGCCACGCAGATGGACACTCTCTTAGTTCAGCTTTCACAATTATTGATTGATTTATTGATTGAAATCTTCGCAGCCAGTCGGTGGCAACTCCAGCGACAGCATCTTCTTCGTTTTGCGCCAACTTTTCTTTGGCTTTCGCATACGAACAAATTGCCTGGACCAAGTTCGTTGCCTAAGTCATTCGTTTTGATGGCGCCCAGTTGCGAGATGAACTGAACTGGTAACTCCTAAAGAGCACAAGCAAACAGACGAGCTCGGGCACAGGCACAAGCACACACCCGGAATGAGCCAACCAATAAATAAGTAAAGCAATTAAAAACGCTAAAACAAACATTTAACAAGCAGCGGCAGTTTGAACAAAAAGATTCTGTTTTCTTTCTTCGCTGTTTTACTTTTTTGGCAAGCTTCAAGGTGGGAAAGTCTGGGCTTGAAAGGGTTAAATCGGGGGATACCCTTGGGTTAGGTAACAATATATTTGATTAGTTTGTTTTTTAGAAAATAAAAAGCACATACTAATAATTAAGCATGAGAAATTAATATTGTATTGTAATTAAATTTTACTTATTGGTATTTTAAAGATTTATGCTTTCCAAAAATTATTTTCTTTACCAAATAAATACAAGTACAAATAGTTACAAATATTAATATGATACCTATATAGAATTTAACAAAATATGGAAGGTAAAGGCAAGAAAATAATATTTAAAAAGGATTTTCAACTGATTTTTATAGCCCTAGTTATTAAATTAAGGTGCTTTATTTTTTTTTTAATATAAAGATTTATACTTGTTTTCTAAGAGAAATAAATTCAAACACAGGTTGGAAAAGATAAATATATCAATTTAAATCGAAATAGGAAGGAAAAGCATTCAAATATTATTTAAAAAATAGTTTTCCAGTTTAATTGTTACTAATTTAATGTTTTTTAATAAGGTTAGTCATTAGTTTTTGTTACCTAATACAGCAAATCATTAGTCAGAGCTAAGCAAATCAATTTTAAACATTCCAGTGCGACATCTCCATTAATTTGAGGCCATTCAAGCCTAATACTGAAACCTCATCCGCCATCGATCATACCCTTGATACCCCACACGCAATTCGTATTCAAAATCGGCCTTATCTTGGCCCCAAATCGCGTCTAAATGTTGCACATTTATCAAAGAGGCCCAAGACCAGCCACCAAAAAAAAAAGAAAAAAGGTCAACGCACAGTTATAGCCAACTCGGACCTGGCTTCTTCATCATCATCTTGTTACAGTTGGTGTTTGTTTCCCCCAATTTCTGTTCGTGGCCTGTCTCTTGCGGCCCGGTACAAACTATTTCCGCTTCGCAAGTACAACCCAAAGCAAAAAAAAGAAAAGCAAAAATATTTGCACACTACAATTGTTACTTTTTTGCACACGAAATCTAATTTTTTGTCGGTTTTTCGTGTGGCAATTAAAATTAATTTGTGTTTCGCGAATAAAAGAACAGATTCTTTTCCGAAAACTGTATGGCAAGCAAAAAACTGAAACAGAAACAGCCAAAGAGAAACAAGAAAAGGAAGCTCATTCGTTTCTGCCGAGGGAATCATCTCCAGCAGAGTCGTTATCTGGCCGAAACCCTTAACTGTGCCTCGATATGCAAATAAGTTGATATACAACATAATTAAATTTCATTACAGCCAAACGCGCTGAAGGCAACTGGCTGACTTGGGCCAATCTCTTGGCATGTAACAAATTGCCAGCAATTAGTGTGGATCTCTGGAAGGGGCTTTATACCTGAGGACATGGGTTTCCTCCTCCCCGGGACTGCAATAGGTGTTCCCCGGGCCCTGGAGAGTTTGTAAGTTGTCTGTATTTAAGTATCAGTCTGGATAATGAATAGGAGTCACCTTTGTTCATCTACTAATTATTTATTAAAGTATTTCAAGTAATAAGTAAATAAATGGGACTTCTTAGGCTTGTTTTTAATTAAATTAAAAACAGCAATATCTTTTTACTATACAGTATAAGAATGCACATGGAAACGAAGTTATTAATTTAATTTTCGTACCAAATTCTTAAGTCAGCAACTAAAATAAATGTTCAGTAGAAATAAGTAATCTTTTTATAGTCTCCTAGTTAATATAAAAAAGAAATTGGAGTACTTTTAGTGGCAAACCTACAGAAAAAATAAGAAAACTCAAATTAAATATTACATTTAATAAAGAGAGTAACAAATGCCGTTAAAATATTCATAAAAAGTATAATAAAATGTTCAAAATTTTAACTTAATATTACACAACGGTCATTTTGAAATTCCTTCCCCCAAAAGCCATCATCAATAAACTGTTCTCCTCCCCGAAAACTTTGGCTGTCAGCATCTGGTGATAAGCCAGTGTTATTTCATCTCTCGCCGGTCACCTCCTCCGCCTACACTCGCCTCTCACGGAGCCCCATGCCATCGCTCAACAAAAGGGGCCACCTTTTAGTTCCAATAATTTACCAATTAATCATATTACTCAACACATCTCCTTCGGAGCAGACGCTGCTCCGGAGAATGCTGGATGCTGGGATGCTCCGGAGCCTGACAATAGGTGCTGATTGCCCTGCCCCCACCATAATCGGGGAACGAACATATATTTATATAGGAGTATCCGCGAGGGGAGAGAGAGCCTGCATGGTGACGTGATAAATGATTTCGATTAGTTTGTTCTTGTAATTCGACGCCTATAAATGGGTCTATGATTGAGCGCAGACGACTTCGTTTACGTCAGCGATGTCGCTGTCGCTGTCGCCTGTTAGTGTTCCCTATACCTCTTCGCCACAATATAAAGTGTCCCCACATCGGATCCCCGCCAGCCAGTCAGCCAGCCAGCCAGTTCAGTCAGTTCAGTCAGTCCTCCTCCCCGTTCCCAGCCATTTGACAAATTGTCTATAATTGAAAGATTAGCTTTCCTCGCACACGGCAACGGCCACAAAGCAGACAACAACTTGACGATGAGAACACGTCGCGGCGACTCCGTTGAAGTTCCAGAGTCTGGTTTTGGCCTGGTCTGGTGCACCACCAGCCCCTTTTGAGCTCAGCTCTCTCCCCTACAAGAGGTACACTCGAAATAGGATGTTATGGTCGTTCTTAAAATTCAGATCTAGTTTAAAATCTCTATTTAGTTAGGATATTTAAATTACTAAAACGGATAAGGTAGCTTTGTTAAGGATTATTATTAAATGAACACTCATAAATTGTAATAAACAGGCACATTAAAATTTATTAAATGCATGAAACATATTATTTTTAAACAGAGATTACCATTTTCCTTCCCATAAAATACAAATATATTAAATCTCAAAATATTCGTTCAATCTTCTAGAATCTAACCTATATCAAACATACAATCCAAGGCTATAAATACCCATAATTCCCCTGAGTGTAAGCCAGGTTCCTTATCAGTTGGCTTGCATCTGTTGTCTGGTTCAGGGTTTTATTAATCAAATTCACAAAATGGTTTTAGGGGCTGAACCAAGTAGGTGGAGCATGTTTACATAGACAAGTGCCTCAGCCGTCGCCGCACTCCGTGTAATTGGAATTGGTGTGAAATTCGCGTGCCAACACCCGGAGGATGGCCGAAGGTGTGGTCTCCTAGTAGGGGCAAGAGAGACCCGCGGATCCCGGATCACGGATCAGGGATCAGGGTGGAAGGAGATGCCTTTTGTAATGCCAGAAACATGTCAGCGCAATGCGATACCTTATCGCTGTCAATTATTCAACGCGGCCCTTGGACAGGAAGGCTGATGATGGTTTCGGAGTCGGAACTGAAAGTGGTTCTGGACTGTGGCAGTCCGTTTTTGGGACAGAATTACAAATTACCCTCTTAAGTATAACAAACCCAAAAATTAAGTGAGAAATTCCAGCCACAAAAAAAGGGGAATTTTAAGAAATAAATGTATCTCAAGGAAATTGTTAAAAGGGGAAATGTTTTAAAGTATAAAGAATACTTGAAAAAGGTTCCTAAAAAGTGTTTTTAATAATATATTTGTGTTTTCTCATTTTTAAGCGGTTGAAAAAGCCTGATGTTTGTCTATGTGTATTTGAAGCATAAAAAGTCTATAAATCTAACTTTTCATAGAGCCACTGCACCAATTTAATTATAATTTACATAATCAAAGTGTCAGCAACTAAATTCCGGAATCTCACCGTAACTAATTAATTAATTGTGATAAATCCTTCAACTGCCTGTCCCTGTAAGCGCTGAAAATCACAATAATCCGCAGACACATTTACGCCTAATTGCACACAAAATATGAATAACAATTTATGAGTGTGTGGCGGCTGCAGTACCATTTCAGTTCGATTCAATCAGCGGATGCTATACAATTTTGTCATAAATTATGCGGCTGGTTGCACTAAATCAAGCCAGGGTAGGAAGGGTTAGGGGGAATCAGTGGATAAAATGCAAAAACTAATTAACACTTTTATTGCGACTTCAATTATGCTAAAAATGCGCAAATTGTTGGAAAATCACGCCCCTAATTGCCCATCGCCGGCAACAATGAGGTGGAGAGATACTAAAGTTGATTGCCTTAGGTCATGGCAGTTGGGTTTTTAACTAGCCCCAACTAGCAGGCAGCAGCAGCCAACTGTGGCTTTATTTATTTCCCTGTGGCAGTAGGAAAAAGTTTCGCTTTTAATAAATTGTGCGAACAAAAGAAATGGCGAAAAATCGGAGGAAGATTTCCCCTAGATCCTCACACGGTTTTCCCCCACGACACCTGCTGTTTGTGCGATAATTTATCATGGACCTGCTTAAACGCACATCCATTATCAGTGGAGTGGACTCCAAGCTCCAAGCTCCAGACACCAGACCCTGAAGTCCAGTCAGCCTCCAGACTCTGCCAGGAAGCCGGGCTCTTGGCTCTCCGCGGCCCATTGAGCCTCTTTTAAGCCTTTAATTGAACAATTTGTAACAATCATGTGCACAAAATAGCGCAACAATTTGGCTTAAATAGTTTTCAATGAAGACGCAACTGCCGAGAATTAATATCATCGATTAAAGTTTGGCCCACCAAAGAGAACAATGATCGCTGGACGAGGGGGGAATAATGGTTCCATTTGGTTATTTGGAACGTGGAAAACTATTTTCCCAATGCATTTCTGTATAATTTATTGCAGCAATTGTAGAAGTACCACTTTGTAATATGTAAGGGGTTTATATTTGTGGGTTAATAGGTTACAACATTTAAAACATTAAGAGTTTATGTGGTAAAATGTATATTTTGACATAACATCAATTTATTAAGCCCCGAATACTATTTTAAAAGGTATATCCTGTTGCTAAATATGCCAACATAAATAAAATATCTATAAGTTAAATTAAACAACAAGATTATTCATATTACAGATTAACAAATATTTTTAAATCAAAGAACACCTTATGGTTTCGAGTTCAGACTAGAAATCAAAGGTCGCTAGTGTACAGACTCTTCCCAATTAAATTGTACATTCCAAACCAAATATACTTTCTCTCTATTTTATATATTTCTTTCCAATCTCTCCGAAAACTTCCTTCCCACAGCCAACAATTACAATCTCTGTAGATCATCAAAAAGTAGACTTTGTTGCCTTTTGGTATAAGTAGCACAATCAGCTCATGAAATTTGAGCGCCAATCCGCGAGAATCCTCCTCGCCTTCAATCCTCATCATCATCCTCCAAGGCAGTAACCAGCTTTGGTTGGATCATTATGATCCAGGTTAGTAATCAGCACCCAAGAACAGCCAGAAAGAACTTTGATCAGGAGTTGGAATTTTGCACAGCGGAAAAATATGAATTAATAATTAGTAATTATTTCAAGTGAAAAAGTATTTAAATTTACTGAACAATACGTTTTATGTTAAAATTAACAATTAATTAACTGTATTTAGTATACTGTGTAATTAATCGTTTTTAAATTGCATAAGAGCTTTGATATTTTTCTCTCTGTGCTGAAGCTGATGCTGGAACTAAGGCCAAAGATGCTTATCAGGCACAGACAGGAGACGGGAGATAGGAGACAGAAGACAGGAGAGCCGAAGACTGAAGACTGAAGACCGTAGACTGAAGACTGGCGACTGTTGACTGCAGTTTGGCATGTCAACCTGGCGAGGGACCTGCGCCAGAGCCGGCACCAATTTATGATCGACAGACGACCGAAAACAAGGAGAAAACGTTATGATAAAACTATCCAGAGTCGGAAATACTCTTTAGTAAAATCATTTTTGAAATTAGATAATTAAATAAATAATAAACAGATTTTTAAAGCATTTATATGAATTTAATCGAGAAAATTGATTGAAAATAACTAATAAGTTTATTTTAAATATTATTTCCCAAGGCCCTTGTACCAAAAAGGTTTATAATTTAATTATTAAGAAATACTGCTAATATACTGCTAATTAAAAATTAAAAAAAAAAAGATGGTTCAAAAAGTAATTGTTGAAAATATTTATTAAATATTTGGACAGCTGTTAAAAGGCTAAAACCTAATGAGTACCATTTATATTAATTTATTTACATTTATGTATATATGTCTTATATTAATATTTTAAAGAAAATGAAACATGAAAACATTCTTAGCCCCCTCGGTGAGGGTATTACAAGCCTGGAACAAGCCCGAAACAGAGGCAATGGGGTGTTGGCATACAAAAATGATAAATTCTCATCAAAAAATATTTCACACTGCGGGATATCATCAGGCCAAGATCAAGATCAGTGCGCTGCACTGGATGAGGACGCCACAAGAAAAAGACAGAAAAAAGACACCAGCAACACCGAGAGGCAGGCAGATACCACAAATATTTCGAAATTATTAAAGATCATGCAAAGACCAAAAAGAGATTTTTGAAAAACACGAGCCCATTTTGGCTTAATTAGTGAAACAAGCCCAGCAACTACGACTTGGACACGATCTCTATGCCCCTTTCCCCGGGGCCCGTTCGAAGGCAGCATCTCCACCAAGTCTCCAAGTCGATTTCGATCTTGATCTCTCAAATATCGTTCGGCTAATTAAAATTTATATATTTTAAGGCGCATAGTTTCTCGTTTGAGAGTCGCCTCGCTGCTTTATTTTATTTTTTTCTTGCGTCTCTCCCGGTCTTTTGTATTACGTGTTTTCCCCGACTGAACCCATAAATCTTATTGATAATATGATTTTATTAACTTTTAAATAGGCAAAACATTTGGCGCCTGTGTTTGACTCACCGCAAGACATCCGAAAAAAACGAAGGCAGAGGGGAAGAAAACGAAATCCATTTTTAAATGGAATTCATTTAAAACTGAAGTCGTTTTGACAACCAAATTAGAGTACATACTGTGATATTTGTTTTTGCCTTTTCTGTGTATTTCTCCGGTCTTTTTTCATCTCATTTCTTTATCTTTATTTTTGCCTGCATATTTATCGGAGTTTTCGGTTCGTATTTTTTTTTGTTGAATTAATTAAGTATGCAAATGTGGTTTTTAGGAGGTTTGCGTTTTGCGGTACTTGCCACGCACCAGCGATCAAACGGAATCTGGGCCTCCGATTAAATATATATTTAAGCATGAATATACGGAAATTCCTTGTGGCGTTATTTTTATGAGGTGAGCTCATAATTTTCGGTGTATTGCTTAAAATCCACACCAATCTAAATTGGCCTTTTGGGTCAAACCCGAAAGTGATTAGCGCTTGTTTCTTCTCATTTCTGATTTTTTTGTTATTAAGCATCTGTTGCCATGAAATTAGCTTAAAATATTTGACTCTGAAGATGGCTATAAATATATTGGTGAATTTTTTGAAAACAAGAATACATTTTGGCGAAAAGAGGCCTATTTTTTTGGGTTGAAAAAAAAAACACAGAATATTTTACAGGTCAAAGAATAGGTGGGAAATTTGTTATCTAACTAAATAGGACACTCTATTTTACCCAGTTATCAGTCAACGAATCTTAATGGGGCTATGACACTACACTTTATATTTTAAAATTAATTAAAGTAATTTATCTTGGACTAAGACTTCAAGGGCCTATTGGAATATTTAGGAAATTGAAATTTTCTATATAAATTTTA
>JAEIIF010056999.1:0-30940 GCA_018874455.1 Drosophila trapezifrons | reverse complement strand
AATTTTTCGACCATCGATACTATCGATAGTACCATCGATTTTTTGACCAACCCTACTAAGACCTTTATACATAAATATTCTCTAAAGGGTTTTCATATTTCTGTTTATCAACTCACCTCGATCCACAATTTTGCCAAATAGATTTTTGCCGCGCGAAAAATTTCTCGTGGAGCAATTCCAGCGACGATTCCGGAACTGATGCTGGCACTCGCTTATGGCCAAGTTGGCGCCCTTGACCAAGGCTCCCAGTACTCCGGGATTATCCCTGACCAGGCGTCGCTGTTTTCTCCTCAGTGTGGAGTGGATGGCCGGATCCATGTACATGATGGGTGTAATATTATTGGGTTCGCCGACCTTGGCAATGCCCCTGAAAGAAAACGAACCAGAAAAACCGAAAGTTAATAGAGCAATCTTTGATGGTTGAGGGAAAGGTTGTCATGGCTATTTAATGCCTGACTGGGTTTTTGCGCCTAATTATGAGAACGGGATGAAACACCAGCTGAAACATTTTCATTACATCTAAGTAGTATTTCTTTTTTTTTTGTCATATTTTCTAGGGTTTTGTGTGTCTTTCCACTTGACTTGAGGCCGAGTTGTTTTTCTTTCGGCTCTGTGTGTGTATTATTTTTTGTAGGTTTTCCATTTTGCGGCTTTTCTGTGTCGTCCGTAATATTTTCCAACATTTGTTGTTGCTGGGCGGTACACGTCAATTGCCGGCGTTACTCAGGCATAAACCACATACACTTATTAAGTACACTCACATGGAGATAGACAAATATTTGCAGACACCTGTCGGCTAACGCTTTGCTCCGCTCTGACCTGTCATAATTTATTTTCTTGTTTCAACTGTTGATCTTTATAATATTTTTTCCACGCTTCATTAGCCGATATATTTATTTATGCACATAACAAATAATAAATAAACATAAACAAATGTTTATTGACAGGCCTCGGAGAATGCAAATGAATTGCCAATTCAATTGAATGCTGATTGCGGTGGGAACAAAACATTCCCCCGAAACAATTGCGCAATGCAACCAAAATTAATAAAAGGTACTTAAATAAAACAAAACAAAAAAAAAACTTGATCGAAAGTGTAACATCTGCCAGAATCAAGGGGCGAGGAGATTCGCGGAGCGGCGATTGCCAATCGATTTTAATTCCCAGGCGGATTAAATCGATGCCCCAACTGAGATTTATGCGACGGCAATCCGGAGTCGCGGCTACAATTTGTGTCGATCGGTATGTTCGTGTGTGTCTCTGCCTTTGTGTTTTTATGTATTTGTGTTGATTTTTTATTGTTGCGACTGAAATTTATGCCGTTATAAAAAGTTATTAAGGCTTAGCTGAAGTTTTGCACATGATAAAAGTCAAACAAACAACTCATCAAAGTCACAGAATCTCTGGGAGCTCCGTAATAATAGTAATAACAAATACCAGTTAGTTGGTAAATATTTGACCTTAAACTTTTATGTTTATGTTTGAAATTTGATTAGAGTTTGTCGCAGAAAACTTGAGTTATAAAATTAAGTAAGCTCTTGAAAAATGTTTTACCAAATTAATTCGTTTTCTAATCCAAACATCTTTGCAAAATGTCAATTCTTTTTTTTTGTTTTCTTAAAAAGCTATAATTTGGACTAATTAGCTGAATATAACTTTAAAGCTAACAAAAACTCGATTGTAATATTTTAAATTGATTTTTTCTGGCTTATACCTGACTTATCTGCTTGATTATTTTGCAATTTCAGATAATTTACCTCCTTGTCTTTACTTTTTCGATTTTTATTTTATTTATATTTATTTCTCTTAATTTTAAATCAATAAACTTTCTTTCCGGCAAACAAAAGACTTAGGCAACGAACTTGATTTACCTGCAGCTGCTACTAGTTTTTTTTTCCCCCAGATCTGCGGTAGATCCCCAAGAACTGGACTTCCTTATCGCCGAATACCCCTCTCCACCTTTCTTTATGGCCCCTCTCATATCCATTCACCCAAAACTCCATTCATATCTCAAAGTGTGTCACGCATACCGACAAAGTTTTTATCCCGAGTAAAAGTTGAATGCGCGCTTAGAATTTTTAATTGCTTTCATCAGGCGAAGCGAACGAAGATGCGAAGAAGTTTAAGAGAAGTCGAAGCTTTATTTCTGAGTTGTGTTTTTGTTTTCTTTTATTTTTTTAGTGTGTGCATTTTGTGGGGCTTCCGCATTTGGTGCGTGACGCACAAGACCTTTAACTTATTCTGTGTTTGCCTTTATGATGCGTTTGTGGCTGTGGGAATTGTTTCCCCAAAAACTTTCGGCGCGTGCCTTGTTGTTGCTCTTTGGCTTCTGGCCAAATGTTTTCTGGCTTTAATGTTTTTTTGGCTGCTGTTTACTGTTTTTATTGTCACCCGCCCGCTAATTGGCCACTGCAATTGAGCGTTTAATGGAAAATATTTGATATTTGTTGGGACTTACCACCACATGGAGCCCCGGCCTCTGCCGGATTTCTGTTTGCCCTCGACTTGGCTGAAGCCGCTGCCGCCGCTGCACAGGGCCATCAGGCAGATCACGAAGATATAGCTGATATCCATTATGATTCGACACACACTCTCACTGACACTCTGGGTATTGCTTCTGCTTTATTTTATTTTTTTTTTTTAGTTGTTTGTTTGCGAATGGTTAGGGAATATTGGTTTTATCGAGCAATTTCGCGTTCAATTAGCGCACTATAAATGAGGCATAATCATCATTAGCATGCGTTTGCCGATATAGCTGCTCATATTTGTGCGATTAATTTCGATGGACCGATCGATCGGATCACACGGCAATCATGGGACACACGAACTTGTGAGTTTCCCGCGCTCTAATATTATTTTATTGAGTAGAAAAGAACACTTTGCAGCTCGCTCTAGTTGCGGATAGATGGAGATCGGTAGATCGGTAGATCGGCAGATCGCGACGCTTCGAGCGGAGGAGTGAAAGATTGTTGCCGGGTTCAGTGCCAACGCTTAACTGAAACACACGGTGCGTTCTTTCGTCCGACTCTGCGTTTGTCAGCAGCGACCCGAGATACCCGAGATCCCCGATTCCCCGATCCGATCGCCTCGTCAGCCTTCGGTTGACACACGATCGCTGCGCTGCGTGCATGTGTGTGCTAGAGTGGGGCGGAGCTATGCCGGAGCTAGCATTCCCGGCCGTGCGCCAGAAGAGTGCCGCTATCTGCCGACGCTTCTCTCGCAGCGATCGATCGTGTCTCTTCTCTGTCTTTGTGCTCTCTTTCGCTCGTATATGTATTCCGTTCCTGTGTTTCCGTGTGTGTGTTTGCGGTATATAGCCAGCGTCGCCCAATAAGAAATGGCGGAAATGGAAAAACTCTGCTCGGCATTTTCGGTGTAATAATCGATGATTGTATTGCCGGATTATTTGCGCAATCGGGCGAAATTTCGTAATAGCGCGCGGTTGCTCTGTTGACTTCACTTAATTATATTTATTTGTGGCAATTTTTATGCTATTTTTTAGGGTATTTATGGGCTTGGTTTTCATGGGTTTTTTGACACGCTTACTGTTGGCGTTTTCTTAAGGGTTTTAAGCATTATTTTCGGTTGTTGTGAATGGTTTTTAGGTTGTGAATTTTTATTTTATTAGCCAACGCTTGAACTTGACAAGAAATGGTTTAAAAAAGCATACATTTTTAGCTTGTTTAATGTTAAAGATATACAAGAGAAATTTATATATAAAGTTCAAATACATTAAACAATTTATATGGTTCCAAAGGTTTTTATTTGCGTTTTCTTAAGATTGTACATAAATTTAAAATAGTTTGTATAATGATTATAAAATAAAAAGCTCTTCAAATGCTTATTTAGATTGTTAACTTAAATTTATAATATTAGGTATTGTGTTAGCTCTAAGTCATTAAATTAAGAAGGTATTTTTGTAGAACATTAATTTTTCTTAATATGTTTCAACCATTTTGTTAATGAAAATATTATTTTAAAAATAGGTTTCTCTAAGAATTTCTTAGTTTTTCACATCCCTTCCTTTCCTTTGGCATTCCCATGTGTACGTGCCTCTAGTCAGAACAAGTTCTCTGCTGCCTTTTCGGAGTTGCTTTTTCGGAGTAGTCTGCTGCTTATATACTTGGCTCGAATGCAGCGAGCTCACTCACACTCCCACGAATGCACACACACTGTGGCACTGGGAGCTGACTTTATGTCTTACCTTTTCTTCCACTAATTGGACATCGTGTGTGCGCCTCGAAAAGAGCAGGTATCCCCCACCATAGCCTCCCTTGTTCCGCAGCTCGGGACCGATCTTTCGGCCATTTTCAATGAATTACACATTTATTTGCTGTTAAACTTATTAATATTAATATAATTAAAATTAATAAATTAATGTGTAGAAATGTCTGGATTTTTGTATGTCTTACTATTCAAGTTTCAAATAAATAAAAACAGGATGTTGACGAAGATTTGTTTCTCTTTGTAGCCTTCGTAATCCCAAATCTTGTCTAAAACTTAATAAACAAAAAACAGGAAGATCTCTCTTTGTTGGCAAACAAAATGGCGAACGGCGGAACTCTTTCCGTTCCGTTTTTGGTTAAGGCCAAAAATCCCTTGGCAAATATTAGCACAGTCTGGGCGCTGGAAAAGAGTTAGGCAAAGGAAGGGTGGCGGAGGAGGAGGAGGAGTTGCAGGAAACTACTGTGCCTGTGTGTTTATTTGCTTAGGCCCCGGGGCCTGAAAAATTAGCGCGTTCTTATTAATTTTATTGCCGCGGAAAATCCAAATGATGAGACACACACACGCACTCCCAGACACTCACGGCGAGTGAGTAAGAACAGAAGGCTGGAGTGTAAATAAATCATAAAATCGAAACCTCTCTCGACGCTGTAGGTAGCGCTCATCTACCTCCTCCTCCTCCTACGGTCCCGAGGCTGTAAAAATAACCCGAAAATCGGCAGACCTACTAAAGTCTGATGGGTCTATTCATTAACTAATGGCTGATAGCGAGAGTGGTGGTAATTTCTTTATGATTAGTAATCATCGGCGGCCATTAAGAATGTAGATCAGTCTCTAATTGAAGGAAGCATAGAGGAAATTATTTTTTTTTAGTTCTTGGAAATATAATAAAATATCTTTTCAATTCGTATATGATATATTTCTTTATTTAGTAAATTGAGTACTACTCTTCAATCCTTATATACTTCAGCAGATTAAATAAGAAATAAAAACGTAAATATAATACGTAAATTTCTTTAAGGCAAAGTATAATTACAAAACATTTAAAAGAACATTTTTCAAGCCTAATCTTATTTATTTACAAGCTACTTTCCTGAAGAGTTTATGGTTTAATCCTATCATACATACATAGGCCTTCAGATATAGTTAAAATAAATGATCCTGATTACTCTTTCATGCATCTAATTTTTAAAAACTATTTAAACTATTTAAACTACTTCTCTATTGCCCAAAGCAATTGTTGCTCTCGCTTTTAGTGTTAGGTTCGTATTTTGGGTTAGCCACCACAAAGCAGGTCGTAACAAATTCGAGGCTAACCGAGGACCGACCTTCAATGCGATATGGCTAATCCATCAAAATAATACTCGTATCTATGCGTAAAACAACGCCACAACAATTCTAAACAAACCAAAACCGAGCCAAGTCCACAAAAACCCCCGAGAGACTCGACCTTGAAGAAAGACCAAAATATTTTCCAAACCAAAATGTGTGTCCTTGGGACGGCTACCAAGGCCAACGCGGTTTGGTCAACCAACAAGGAGCCGGGGTTTTTCAAGGAGTTTCCCAAACTCAGGTGATTAGAAAACAAGTCGAAAAGTCAAATTTTTGGTTGGGAGGAAGCCCTGCTCTTGGGCGGTTCTTTGCACCCTTTTTTCCGGAGTGGGAGTTGTTCCACTAAAAGTGTAAAATCTCGGCTCATAATTGCAAATAATCGCCGGCGACGAAGCGCGACTAAAGCCCTGGAGGCGGAGGGCGTGTTCCTGTACCTGACGTGGTCCTGACGTGATCCCGACGTGATCCCGACTTCCCTGCTAATCGCTCACAATCGGAATTTATATGGTCGGCAATCATTTGGCATCATTTGCAACTTTGCGTCTGGTCCGGGACTCCCCTCGCCTGTTCCCTGGACCCTCTCCGGCTATGTAGTTGTCAAGCGTTTCCGAATTAGCCACGCTGTGTCCTGTCAGCAGAATTGAGAGAATCAGCAGCAGCAGCAGCAGCAGCAGCAGCTACAACCACTGGCCAGGGGTCATAGGTCAGCGGCGATCGCCGCATGACTTTTCCGTGCCCGTTTTTGTCCCTCGCAGGGTGTGAAAATTGCTTCCAAATAAAAATTTGCAACACTGTCCGTTTATGGGCCTCCTGTTTTTCAAACAGCTAATGTGCCGTGCAAAAATGCTACGCTTCGATCGGGATCTCGGGATTTGGGATACGGAATGCAGGGGTTCCATGTACCAGGTTCCAGGTCCCGGGTCCCGTGATCATCGCAGCGATCATGGGCAGCTCGCGATCGCATCCTCTCCTGATCCTCAGCTGAGCGTGTCGTGTCTTTGTTGATCGAAAACAGTCGGGGCACTTGCTGTGTGTCTTCTGCATGTTTTATTGCACTCGATTTTACGCTTAAATCCTCTGCATAGATCAGGCCAGATGATCGGCCAGAGATCGATATTGATCGAGAGCTAATGGGCATGACGTGAGACGATTAACCCGGCGCAAAAGGTTGCAAGTGTTTTCATAGAGGATCGAATACAATGCGAAGATCTTTGGTCAATTTTCGGGGAGTGATCTCTTTGGGTGCTCTCCTTTTTCCAAGATCAAAATAATCTGTTATTTTAGTAGTTTATATAATACGAGTGGAAGGTCTTTAAACACGTTATAGAGGATCAGCATGATCATGTTTTAAGGAATTTATGTAGGTTTTTTCTCGGTTTCTTTTATATTGTTTTTTATATCTTATAAAAAACCATAATCTTTGAGGTTTTTTGGGGAAAATATTATTTGTTTAGTTTATTTATTTTAAAATTAAAAATTTTTCCATATACTAGTAAGTAGTTGGAAGAAAACAAAATATAAATATCCCAAATTTAGACCTCCTTTTCGCTGAACATAAATTATAAAGAACAAATTCAAGATCAGCCCGCAGATCACACGATCTCCATCTAAGCCGCAGATAATTCAGGCTTCCCAGCTGCAGCCTGGAAATTGCCCCAACACTCTTGGCCATAACAACCACCAATGGCCAGCTCCGGATTCAGATTCAGACTGAGATCCAGCTCCAGATCTAGAGTTTGCGTGCCTTCCACTCCCACTCTGCTGATGCTACGATTCTGATGCCTTGGCCTGCCATTGATGACTCCACATAATTTGCTCTTGCCCACTTTTTTCACTTCCAAGAAGTGGCAAGGAAAGGCAAAAGACGTTGGGTATGGGTGAGATTTGAAAATAAGCCATAATCAACGCCATCATCATCATCATCGGCAGCCGGAGCGGGGCATCCAGCCATCGCTGATGGTGGTCGGTCGTTGGACGTCAGCCAATAAGGTGAGAGGCTCGGTTCCTCTCACCTGGCAACAAAAACAACAGTTACCACTAACCAACTGTTGGTTCTCTTACCGCTCGAGGCGTTAATATATATATATATATTTTTTTTTTTTTCTGGCCAGGCCAGGCCGGGCCGGGTCCGCTTTAAGTTCCCACTCCACACTCCAACACCATTCCATCGGCTCGTTGCGTGTCTTTCTCTTTCGCTGGGAGGTCCATTTTGTTGTTAACTTCACTCCACTACTAAACAATAAATTTTGTTGCCTGTGTGTTGGCTGTTCGACATGGTTCACGCACTTTAGGCCAAAATATGCCACTAATAACTACCGAAAATGGTCGTCGGGCCACGAAAGAAACTCGAAAAAGTTGAGAAAAATGGGCGTTTAGTTACGCTTTGATGACAGTGTAGAATTTCGGGGTCCGACAATTTATATTTCCCGTTTCCCCCGCCAGCGAGAAAGGAAAAAGGCAGCGGTTTGTGTTACCAACAAAAATTAATGCACAGAGGAAAAAAGTTATAACTAAAGCGCTAAAATTTTGAATTTTTAAAGGTGTAATCAAGGATACTCGGAGGGATATCCTTTGAAAACAAGGTAGGTTTTTAATAATTATTATGTACTTGATTTTTAATATTTTATGTTTCATAATTTATCCTCAAAAAAGTGATTATTAATTTTCTTTTTAAGCGCTTTGGATATATTTTAGTTAGGTAACTATATTTACCCCATTTTTAATTTCGGTGTATTACCGAGCGTTTTTATTTTTCGGCTCTTAAGTGCTTATAAAAATGTTTTGAAATTATACCCTAGCATGCCCGGGTACCTTTTTTTTTTGGCCAGTCTAACCATAGGTGTTAAAGTTCTGCTTATCGCGAGTTAATAACAATTAAAACCCAGCCGGTGGAATGCATAATGCATTATCATCTCCGTCCACGCCGGCGGTCGCCGTCGTAGCCGGGAGTCGGGCGTCCAGAGTCCGGAAGTGCGATCCGACGAGCAGCCATCGAGGAAGTATGGCGGGGCCAGAGACAAGGGAGAGGAAAGAGGAACCGCTGGAGCGTATGGTGGTGGCATGTGCAAAACATGCCCAGTTATGGTGGTGCCGCTTTTTCGGTGGTGGAGGAAGCCATTTTAGTGCTGACATTTTGGTAACGAGATCGGTAATGGGACACTCGAAAATGGTAATGGAAGCGGCCTATACCAGGGCCCATATCAGAGAAATTAATAAGAAGTTTTATTGCTGAGAAAATAAAGGGGAAAATATTTTAACGTAAATATTATGTTATATTTATTTCCCCTAAAAATTTAAAGTTGCAGATATAATAAAGATAATAAATATTTTTCTATAAATGATTAAAATTCTTGGCGAAAACAGCGATTATTTGAAAGATAATAAAGAATTAACGGACTTAGAACAATAGTTTTTATTACCTAAATATCAGAAGCGTTAAAAAGAAGGTATTTTAATGTTAATATCATAATGAATATACCTAAATTCCTTCTCTAATGTCCTTCTGTTCTATTAAACTATTTGTAAATCAAAATATTGCTTTTAAAATAATGTTTTCATGTTAAAGTATACCATTTTAAAATATATAAAATTGCTGTGTAATATTTATGTTGTTTAATTCTACCACATCCTATTTCCCTAGCCCCCTTATGCTGTTGTAAATTCTCTGCATATTTGTAACCATCGACATAGTTGAGAAAACCCCCTCCCAAATGTCACCTGGCAACACTTTGGCCAACACACGCCCATCTCATTTATTTCCCACTCGTTTGATGGCCACATCTCTTGGGCGTGTCAGGGAGCCATCAACAAGCGGCGATGGCTTGGCTTTTTATTTCGCCAGCCTTACTCGTATTGGCGCCATTTTGGTGGCAATTAATTTGAATTTTTCCCGGCGTTAATTGCACAATGACAAAGCTGTCGTCGCCCGAAGCCGTCAGTAGCCACCGCCTCGTCTTCATTATTTGCCGTTTAAACAGCAGTCGAAGACGACAAGTTGCTACCACTTCGCCTTCTGCTTTTTTCTACGTTTTTTTTTCTCTTTTTCTGACGCGCCACAAAAGCACACACAAAAAAGCCGAGTGATCTTAGTAGCAGCCTCCGAAACACAATCCAAAAAAAATAGAGGGGGGAAAAAATACAAAACGAAGACAAAAACACTAAATAGCAAACAGCAACAACAACAAAAAAAAAAAAACAAGTTGGCCAAAAGCCACTCAGCCACTTGGCTTGAGTTGGTCGCAGTGACTAGCGACCGTGTTTGCCTATTTGTTTATGGCCTTAAGCCGCCTCGACTGCCGCCTGTCAATAACTGTGGGAAAAGCCAACAAAACTTGATGCGCACGGCCGCCGATAAAGACAAAGGTATGAGGGAAATCGAGATCATTGAAGATCGGTGGCGTTAAATGGTAATCCGGAGCTGGATCGTTCACTTATCGTAATTGCTGGAAAATTACAAGTGATCCTTGGTTATGGGGTTTTGGGTGGATATCAAGCGATTACTTATAGAGATTCTTGAAGACAATAAGATTTAAGCATTAAAATAAACTTTATTAGTAAAGTTGAAGTCTTTAAATACACATTAGAATGCTTAAAGGTTTAACCTTATAATTATTATATTATTATAAATATTATATAGCTTATCATTTTTCTAGAATGTTTTTTAATCAATTGTGATTTAATAATCGCCTGGTAAGGATCTGAAATCTGTGGGCTACACATAAACTCGATAGGAATACCTCTCTGTAATTGCTAAAAATTAATATTAAAATCCAAATTAAATATAAAATGTACTAAACTAATTTTACTAACTTATCCTATTTACTCTAGGAACTTTCTTACGAGTTATATGTTCGCACGATCCTCTACATCGACCACCCAATATGGCTTACTTCGCTTCCTGGAAACGCAGACTTTGTTCGCCCCACATGACTAATTAATATGTGGCCTTTTTGGCACAATTGTTTGGCTACCGATCGCTTGGAGGAGGATTTCCAGGAAGATTACACACAAATAATTAAGTTGTTTAAGGGTTCATTATTTTTCACGGCTTTTGTCGGCCTCCGCACAGCGCTGGCTGACCTTTTGTTGCCGCGGCACAAGTCACACGTAGATGGATGCCCGGGATGAGAAGGATACGCTGAGGATGCGGAGGGTAGCGGCCAACAACAGCTGGCCACTTAAAATCGATTTCGAGGATCCGACTTTATCACTCGGCCATAGCGAATGGGGGCTGGGATTGGGACTCCGATTGAGAGTTTCCTATTCAATTCCCAATGGAAGACAGAGCGATGTCGTACGTGGGCCGGAGATCGGCGGCATTGGGTCAAAGGGCAGCTGGAGGCGTCACCGGGTCGCGACGCGGTCTTGGCGCCAAAAGGAATGCCCGGAATTGGATTCGCACTTCATAAAATGCATAATCTAATTGCGGCCCCACACGAAAATCGAGGTAATTCGGGGGGGAGAAAAATCCGTGAAAATCGGGAAGTTCAATTATTAAGTAGTGGCAGGAAATCCAGCGACATCAAGGCGGCGGCGCCAAGCCCACACTTGATTCTCCTCCATTGATCTCCACAGTCTGACGCAATAATTAAGTCATTTAAATTATTAGATGACAGCCACCAAAAGCAGAACCAAAACACAGGCAGCCACAACCAGCCCCACAGGCACAAAAAAAATAAAGAAGAAACCCAGCCGCCGCCACGTACGACTGCGACTACTATTTTTGGTACGAGTATTTTTTCTCGGTCTCGCCAAATCCTCGAGAGAGTCTTTTTTTGTTTATTTTGACTTGATTCAGGTTTTTCACACATTCGCCGGCGTTTTTCCCAATTCCGATCGCTGGCGGCGGCGCGACATCTCGGAACGAATTTTGGTCAGCAGTTAATAAGTTTCCACATTTTATGCAAGTGTCCTCCCGCTCGCTCTATTTGTGTTTTTCTTTTGTCGTCATTGAGTAGTTTGGGAAATTTACACGCTTAAGTGTTTCCACAAGGAGTCGGGAGAGAATTGGGAGAATAACAGGAGACTTGCTCACGTGCACGTGCCGCCGTTGTTTCCCTGAGTTCCCGAGTTGATCAAGGACTTTTTCGATTGTTTTTCTAGGGTGCATTGACTTTTGCCTGCGCCCGAAAATCATGCTAAACACGTCCGTGCGTCCACAAATTCTCTAAGTAGGTCTCGGCTCTTCACTAAGCCGCTGTTTGGTTATTTAGTCCCTGTTTTTCCCCACTCGGATTGGCCCTCTAAGTGGCCGTGTCGGTCGTGTGGTCCGGCTTGGCCGTTCTCAATGGAAATTAACTAAAATTTTGGTTTCACATGACAGGAAGGCAATTAGGGAGATTGAGCGGAAACAAAGAACATGTGGTCTTGTTAAAATAAACAATAATTATTATTTTAGAAATTTTTAAGAATATTATTTAGATATTTTCTAACAAAATTGTGTATAGTCAGACCATTTAAATTGTTAATAAGATCCAGAGCAACCTTTTTTCAAGTAAATAACAATTTATAATCTTTTTGAGTGGCTTACAAAATGGAAACATTTTTATTTCAAGTTGTAAATACACCTTTCCATTTAAAAAATGCTCTTTAGTACCTTTCGGAGTAATTAAAGAGAAGCATAGATTATTTTTCAGCAACAATAAATACCCAATCTGCTAATACTAAACACTAAGTGATCTCCAATTGATGGAAGATCCTGTTCGGCTAATGCTAATCCTTCTCGAACGGAGAGTTTCCCATGACAAGAGTCAACACAAAGTGCCATACCCGAAAAAACATTCCCAGGCCCAGGGAAGATTGTGTGTTGTTGAATTTGGAAATTCCCCAGGACAATCTCTGGCGCATTTCCTCCTTTCTTTGTCTGCCATAACTCTCTGCTCAATGAAAGTTGCGCTCTCGTATGGGTTTTCCCCCGCGACTGTCGGCACTTTCTCCCCGTGAGAGCAATCGAGGCAACTTACTGTTCATATAAAGATTAAATTTTGGGTGGCATTCTTCGTAGGAAAGATAAGGCCAAAAGGGAATCGGAATCGGAGACGGAGTCGGGTTGGTTGTCTCTACCGCCGCCGCCTTTTTTTTTTAGCCACTACCTCACCCATTGACCAAAACTCGCTCCCCGAAAATGGAAAAAAAAAAAATACAGATGAAGACATAAAGCGTGGCTAATCGAACATTTCGAGCACAGTCGGTTTGAGTCAAGTCCAAGGCAGATTCACACCGGCGATAAGCGGCCTAACCAATATCTACAGGTGATAATTATATAATTTGTGACGGATGGACAAGCACATAAAAATGTTTCACTACAGAATATTTTTTATAGTCACTCTTCTTCGCCTTCTCTGTTTGCCGTCGAGTGCCTTTTGTCTTTCGCCTCTATTTCTTTGTTTGCTGACGATGGCATGAGTTAGGAGGTGTGGCGGCCCGTACACCCAAATAAAAGTGGACCAAAGTAGTAAAAACGTACTATATATGAATTTAAGAGTTTAAGGAATGCCACTTTACTATATAAAAATGCTCAAATGGAGGCACTTTCTGCGAATTAGATATGAAGAAATGTATTAAATATATTTAAAGCAAGTTTAGTATTTATAAGAAAATATAATAACTACAAAGGGTATTAATATTATTTTAAACCCCATTTAAATGTAAATCAAACAATTTAATCAACTGTTTTGTAATAAGAATATTATTTACTTTATTTATATTATTTACAATATTATTTCTTCTATCCAGAAAACAGTTTTTCCAAGTGCAAGCCGACTATTGCCTCTGGGAAAGTGTCGGCCAGGGAGTGAAAACTGTAGCACTGGGTGGGCCGTGGGAGTTTCTGCCGAGAGCTCACACATAGAGATACACTTTAGGTATCAGGTTCGAGGAGTAAGAATTCCCTGGGCCTCTCAGCGATCTTTCCGCCGTGGCTCGCCTTTTGTTCGTGCTTAATTGTCGTTGCGGGGAATTGTTTGGAATTGGCGGTTCGGGTCTTGGCGGATTCCGTAAATTTCGCATTCGTTCCGAGCCGCAGAGCTATGGGGCTATTCGTCATTCGCTTGTCCGTCATCGTCATCGTCATAATGATCATCGGGGCCGATCATGATCTCGTTTGATTTTTTTGCGATTTAGCAAAACTTACTTTTTGCCGCAGACGAAGACGCAGACTTTGGTCCTCTTCTGGCTGGCTGCGTTCTTTTCACAGCATTTCACAGTTTTTGCTGCCAATATTAATTTCGCAAACGTTTTAAATGGCTAAGACGGAGGCCCATAACTTTAAATATGCCATGTGAAGCACCGAAGAGCCGAGGAAAAAAGCCAATCTCGGACCAAAAATCCTTTTTCCAGTGACAGTTTCGCAGCGGCCGCCACAAAAAAGTTGAGTAAAAAATGCTGTCCGTTTTTTCTTTTTCGTTGCAGGCTACGGCTTTTTGGCATTTTTGTGTACGCATTTCATTTGCAATGGATTTTTTCAGCTCACTTTTTTCGACATTTCATCTCCGGGAGCGTGCAATTCTCCGGAGACATTTTTGTGTGCTCGAGGGCAAAAAACTAGATCGAAACTCGGATCGGAGATTTATTTCTTTCGTTAAGGATTTCTTCGGCAGTTTTGCATTGCAGATCCCTATTCCGCAGCGGATCCGTCATTATCTTCCTGAAGATCCCGAACTGTCTGTCAGTCAGCCAGTCAGCCAGTCGATCGGTGTCCATTCCGAGGTCCCTCCTTCCTCCTTCGATCCTTTTGGACAGTCAACTCTCGTCATGGCATCGTGGCAAATGTTTAACATTTGTACGCCTGTTTTTTATTTATTAATTTCTTCTTGGCTTTTACCCATTTTTTTTTTTTACTTTAAGCCGGGGGCCAAAAAACGTTTCTTTTGTTTCTCGCTTGGCCATTTTTTGTGCAATAATAAAGAAATATTTTTAATAAGCTTTCATTCATTTTTAACGAGGGTTAAACATTCTGTAGCGACATTCACTTTTTCCATCGGTTCGCGATTCGATTTGATTCATCTAATGGATTTTTGGTAGCCGCTCGAAATGGACCCATGGGACCCACACTCGAGTGATGTGTACAAAATCTGTAAATTCAATCAAATTGCAATTAGATGGATGAGTAAGATGTGCTGAGAAGTTGGGGAGATGAAATCTTGAGAAAGCCTTTGTGGAGTTTTGAGATAAGGAATTTCTGGATTCTAAGAAAAATTTATATTGCATTCAAACATTATTTGTAAGGAAAAAATGGTATTAACTTTATATGATAACTAGGTTATACTTTTTATAAGTAATTAAATATTGATGACATATTTTTAAACAGAATAGTTATTAATACAAAAATTGTTTTAAAAGTTAAACTTGAATATATATATTTATAAATAAATATATTCCCTTAAAAATATTGATTTGGGTAATTATGGTGATATGATACTGTATTAAAAACTTAATTAATTAGGCTTGACATAGGATTTTACGTAAGTGCGAGCAAGACACACTTTCAATTTATGTACATTAATGTATTAATCTCTCATTGAAAGTGCGTATAGTCGTCTTGCTCGCCCTTACGCAAAATCCTATGGTTGCTGTCAAGCTTCTAATGAAAACTCAAATTATCATTAATTTTTAATACAGTATCATAACACAATTATAGTTAGTATTATATATATTAATACTCCTAAATCGGAGAGTACAATATTGTTTAAGAGAATGCTACAGTCATAAGTGTATTCATAACTTTTAATTATACTTTTTAAGAATTTAGATCTCCCTCTCAACGTTCTTATACAAGTATTCTCTTCGATTCTACCACTCCAATTCAATTTCTTTCAATTCGATTACTTAATCTTTTGGCACAGCCAATGATTTCATTCTCCGCGCATCTGCAACTCTGCGTTGAGTCAACAACCGACCCCCATTTAATTTGCCGAGAGTGTATCGCACAGGTGGAAGATCCAAGGAATGGAGGGAAATGGATTGGCTGGGGGGAGGCTTCTAGGCAATCTGAAAATTGCAGACTTCGAGGCAGACACACACGCCCCATTAGGCCCGACATTATCGTTTCCATTGCCAGACATTTCGCAAAGCGATTCGGATTGGAGAATGGGGAAACGAAAATGAAAATTGACATTGAAATGGAAATGAAGTTGCCCGGGGGGGCCATGTGGTCGGTCCTCCATCTGGTTTCGACCCATAATGGACCGCTGCTCGATATGCAAAACAATTAATGAGGAAGTGAGTTGGGTGAGGTTATGGATGATAAGACAACTGAATGGCCAGTGCCTCTGGATCGCTGGATGCTGAGCTCTTGATTCGGGACTCTGGATTCTGCACGTGATGGACAGGCCACTTGTGGCGCAAAACGATTAAAAAACATTTGCAATTGTGCGATCGGTAGCTCGGTTTTTTGTATCTCCTTTTTCTCGGTGGCCACCCTGAAGGTCCTGAAGGATGTGCCGACAAAAGGAACTAACTGTTCATCGCACACGTTGAAGATGAAGAGGAAAGGACCGAAATCGACCGACGGACAGAGGCGTTTGTATGCCAGCAACTGACAGCCGAAGAATGGGCCAAAATCCTAGTCGATAAGGAGGCTGGGTCCTCCTTCCACCCTCTGTGAAAGTAAATGCTTGTCAGCTGCGGCAGGAAACACACAACACACACCCAGCAACAACAACAACAAGAAAATGGGAGAAGAAGATGAGAAATACAAGTTAATAATGTCTTCATTATTGTTGAAGCGTAACTAACGTGGTTTACACATATTAGCCGGGCCAGAGCGCTGGGAAAGGTGAAAGACAGCGTTGAAAATTGCCATCTAGGTGGGCCCAAGTCCGATCAATGAGACCTCAACGGATCCACAATTGTGCCTGATTCCCATTCCCTCTCGGATCGCTCTACCCTCTCCCAGCCATGCATATATCGGCTGTGATAAGGCGTAAGGCCCCTGCCGGTTGACATGACACAATTTTTATTCAAATGGCCAGCAGCATGAGGCTGCATTATCGCCTCGCCGGTGGGAATGTCGCACAAGACGCGAGCGAAGACGCTGAGGCTGTGAACAGTGGTACGAGGTATAGGGAAATTGCACTTAATTTTTATAATAAATATGATATGTTAATAACTCGGATTGGGTAGAAACACTCTGAAAGTGAGACCTAAGTTCGTAAAATAAATGTAAACAAGTAAGAAAGCTACAGTCGAGTGTGCTCGACCGTGAGATACCTGGTACCCAAACGTTTGTTCTTTACATTAAAAGGCAATGTAAAATCCCGACACAAACATTTTTTATTTTTTATTTAATAGCTTTTTTAGTTTTTCTGCGGGTATAATACCAATCAAAAAGGAAACAAAAAAAATGTGTCGAGCGCCACCTAAGCTCGAACGAGCCACCTGTCGGCTACATCTGCAACAGCAGCGTCTTAGGGCGGTGTTTTAAAATGTTCACATTTTTGCTAATATCTTCCATGTTTATCATCCGATTATACTCAAATTTTTAGAAATCGTCCGCACAAGCCTATTTATTTATTCTATATAATACCCTTGTACCCTATGGGCACCGGGTATAAAAATAATAAAATTAAAAAAAAATAAAAATATTATAGGCATAACAAAATTATTATCTATCAAATATTTAAAAACCCATTCTTACATATTACACAATTACTATATATACATTTTTATCATTTCAATATATTTTTCCCAAATATTTTTTACATCAGCTTCTGAACCACTGTGCTCATGATGGGATCCGGATCCCCCGGCGAGCATAACTTTATCACTTCATTTGCTGCCACTGCTGCAGTTTGACCATCACTTCGGTTCACTGCTTCCACTTCTTTGATTTCGCCTCCCTTCGGTCCTCGTGGCTCGTCGACCGCATGCCGCGTGTGGCGGTAGCCAAGATTGAGCCAAGATCGGGCTTGGGACTGAGACTGAGACTGAGAGCCGGGACTGCTGGACCGGACCGCTCGTCATCATCAACATATGCAACTCTATGTCGGACCAACCGCACAGCAGCCCAACAAAACAGGCGACGACGACCACCCAGTTTAGCCCAACCTGAGAGATCTCGTAGAGAATAGTGCTGGGAGTGGGTACTGGCAAATGGGTATGGGAATCGGAGCCGGAGCCGGAATGCTACTGAGAGGGACTGCCCGTTGCGTTTGGCATTCTTTGAGCTGTCGTCGCCCCTGACTAGGAACGGAGATAAATGGTAACAGACTCTGGGATATCTCTCCATTCCATATAGAGTCGCAAATTGGCAGCTGGTCGTCAAGTGCTTCCGTTTGCCTTCCCATTCCTTGGCTGGGTTCAGTGCCTCTGTCTCTTTCCATTGGTCAGTTCCGGCGCCGCATATGCCGCAAAGATAAAAAATAAATAAGGGATAAAAATGGGAAATAAAAGGTGACCCCCACCGAAAACCCCTGATATTACCAACTAAATGCCCTTAACTGATAGGTGTCTCTGGCGGTGAAAATATACAGTCGAGCTTGGATAGCTTGAACTTGTCTGGAAATAAATTGAAACACAATATAAAATTTGTAAGGTATTGTAGGATTTATTTAGAAAACGTAAGCTAAAAATATAAGGGAATATTTTATTATATCAATTTCTTTGATTACGATTGACTTTATTATTTTTTAACCATAGGTAATAGATTATTTACCCTTATAAAAATACAGATATAAAGGAAATAGAGAGGGTTCCGTGTTATATTACATGAAACCCAAGCTTTAACTTATGGAACCAAGATTTTTCCAAATCTTATTCGACTTAGCCAAGTCCCACTGTATTCATATGTCTTTGAGCAATGCGGAACAGCTGGGGCAGCTGGTTAGAGTCCAGATATCTGGCCTGGATGTGGGACATAGTAATGCGGCATAAGTCGGGCATATTTAGTGGGTTTTATATGTTAGTATCGGGGGATGCAGAGAGCGGGTAAGGGGAGTGGGGAGAGCATAAAACAAGAGCAAACGACTAAAAGGCTCTGGCTGTCGTCGAGGCCAGATAAGATTAAAAACAATTTTATTGCAGCTCTTTAGTTGGACTCGCTCGGCTGGCTGGGATCTGGGATCCCAAAACCCAGGCCGAGGCACGAACCGAAACTGAAACCGAAACCCAAGAGCCTGTAATTTAATTAATTTAATTTTTATTCAAAAAAATGCCTTTTGATAAGCGCAGACAAAGTTGAGGCCCCACAGTCTGGGCAGCGGACAGGCTCCCACATTCCTTAACGAAAAACGAGGGAAAAGGAGGCCGAATGATTGTGGCTTAAATCGATTAATGCCCCTAATCTGAGCCAAGAATCTCCTCCGGTGCTGCGTTGGGATCTTCTGGCTCTTCATTCAGGCCACTCACTCGCCCCCTCTCGCTCGCTCATTGATTCATTAAAGATTTTTATTAAAAGGTTTTAATACTCCCATTAACTCCACACGATCTCACACACACGATCGCGCCACAGCCTCGTACTGCCATTGGTCAAGTTTTAATGCCCGGTTCTTCGGATCCCCGGAGCTGGCGCTTCTTTTTGCGCTGTCATCCATCGTGTCATGTTTTGTGCTTTTTCATGCCGCCTCTTTTTCATTTTCTCCTCGGGCCCATCGCCTTTTTTGTGGAAAGTGTGAGAAAGGAAATATCTCCATTGTGCGATCAGCCGAGCGATCAGCGATCAGCGATCGACAATCCACAACAAAGTGCAGCCCTATGCAGCATTAATTGTGCCACAAAAGATCAACAAGTCAGGGCGTTGATGATTGGCTTCATCTTCATTAAGATCGGATCGGATCGGGTCGGATTGGGTCGCATGGGTTTCTCGGACTCGGACGGAGATTGCTGCCCGTGGATTCACCTCGCCGCAGGAATGTTAAAAACGCAAACGCACACTTAATTTCCCTTTTTTCGGGCCGCTACAAAATATGGTTTTGTTCCTTAATGTTTCACAATTTGTTATTGGCTCGGGCCTAAGAGGTTCTAATTGAGATGGAGTCGGTCCGACCTGAGTCTAGGCATTAATTGAATTGACAACCCCCAGGTCCAAAGCTGGGACTGAAAACAGCAGCTGGCGCTATGCCAGCAACAGAACACTGTGGAAAAAAAGGTCACATATAGATCTATAGATAGATATATAAATTTATAATGTAGAAAATGTATTTACAGGATCTGGGATAAGTCGACAATAATTTTTATGACCTACTTTAAGTTTAAAGATGATTTTAAAATTAGTTCTAGACAGTTTTTTATGTAATTATTATTTGTCTTACTTTTTCCAATAAGCTCGCAGCCTCTTTGTATCTCCAGATCGTACAGATATTTTAATCTAGGAATCAGAATTTAAGGCTTAAGATTATTTAAGAGATTCCCAAGAAAATATAGCCAGGAATCATGAATATAAAACTAATACATACCTTAAAAATTATTTTAATAAGCTTTGCACTTTAATAATTAATCTTTAAAATTCGAACTAAATGCTATAAAGAATGTAACATTCACTAAGACAATATTAGTGCTTATTCTGTGTGCGTCACTGAAATGTTATTCCACTCGAATTAATTACAAAACACAATTTAATATAGTTTTCTCAGTGTATCAACTGCGATCCGATCAAGGAGTGCTCGCTTCTGGCTTCGACTCCAACTCCAACTCCATGGCAACACCGTGTTGGACCATTAAGCGGCCAAAGCGGGCCAAACCTGAACACGGAAAAAGGTTAAAAGGTTCAACATTTCATTGTTGCTGTTGCCTTTGAATTAATTTTTATTGTTATTGTCGTTTTTTCTCTTTTTTTTTTTGTTTTTTGGTTGTTGCTTGCTCTTGGGCTGTGAACTCAATTAAATGAAACGCCAGGCGATCCGATCGGAGATGTCATCGGTTTTACAGTATGGAAAGCAGCGACAGCAGCTGGTGGCGCCTCCAAAAACCGGAGCCTCCTTTTTTTTCCTTTTTGGTGTGACATGTGGCGACAAATTGAGGTTACGTATGGTGCACATATAAGGCGGAGGGATCGCTTGGGGCTATCCCACGATCTCCAGCTGGGGTGTTGATGTGTGGCCAACTGAGAGCGATTTCTGGAACTGAGCTGAGGAGAATTAATCAAGGTATTTAGTTGCGATGGGTTAAGACAGGTCAGTAAGGGTTTTGCTGTTTATTTAATGCAGATATTTAATAGACAATAAATTCTTTATAACTAAACATTTTAATATTCCTTTGTGAGCCGTTAAAAAATGCTCTCACACAAGTTAATACAAATACTTCAAGACATTCTTCACCTTCCATCAATGAATCCCGAATCTATTTGATCAGAGATGCATTTCCTCTATCTCTGCCGCCTGCCGACCATCATTATTACCATGGTAATTATCATGATCACGGATGATGGGCTCCGGCTAAGTGCCGTGCGCTCCACTAGCACAGCTCAATCTCAATCTGCACCCAAGCCTGGCCAGAGATCGCCCCTGGGTCAACATCTCAGGAGCAGAAGTGGAAGATGCGGCAAACCGAGCCCAGGCAAACCCCGGTCCGAGCCCGGCCAACCGAACCAATCAAGCGATAAAACATCCAAAACTATGCAAACAGAGAGAGACAAACAGCAGGCCTGCAGATCGTGTGGATGTCTATATGGATTCGGATTCGGATGACTGGCCCAGGGGCGATCAGTGAACGGGTAGAGATCTTGGCGATCGGTAAATTTGAAAGAAAATTAAATCCGTAAATGAGGAAATCAAATATCGTAAAGTGCGCAGTCTTGGTGGCAAGTGGATTTCATGGATGAGGCGGCGGCGGCCGGCCAGGAGGATGGTCCGGGTGGGGGTGGGGGGTGCCTGGCGGAGAGCCAGGCACTTGCTATGCCCATCTTCCCATGAATGTGAGCAAACAGAGAGCCGAGAGGCCGAAAGGGAAAGAGATTTTTAGCGTTTTGCCGCCTAGACCTGAGCACAGTCACTGGAAAAAATTATAAACCCATATATTGATTATATTTTAAAAATTAAGAAAAGGTACCTATTTATACTTCTCTGATCCTGTACTTATATTTATAACCTTAAATTAAAAGCTTTTTTTAAACTTACTTAAAAACGGGAATAAATATAAATCTTTAAGCCGTTGACATATTAGAGGTTAAAGTTAAACATACTATCTGAGATATAAACATACAAAACTTATGGCTTGATACCTGATAGTTATTTTTAATAATAAATAAATAAAATAGGTCTAGTTTTATTAACTAATTTATTCACAATTAATTAGATCTTGTACAAGCACAGTTAATTGAAAAATTAGCTAAATTGACTTTTTCAGTTTCAAAACCAAAAATCTACTTTAATTCTTTGATTAGTTATATAGTTACTAATTCGGATTCAAATATATTTAAAAAATAGACCTAAGGTTTTTTGCTGAGTGATTCTTCGCCTACTCCTCCTCCTCCTCCTCCGCCACCTTACTTCCCTCCTTCCTCCATCGCCACCTCCCACTCCTCTTCCGATTTGTTTGCCCAAAACATTTCTCAATTCGCTGATGCATTTTATGAACGCGTGCAAGGCGCTGTACAAACAAAGGGCCAAATGCATTCTTAACCTTTTTTTCCGCCCCGGCCCTTTTCCCTACCTGTATTGGCCATATATAGCACGGATATACATATAGCCTGGCATATGGGGTTAAGTCGTGGCGCGTGAGTTCTTCAAATTGACACAACAAACAGAATTGGGAATTTGAGAATTTGTTAAAAAAACAGAAATCAGAATGCACTTTTCTTTTGGGAAACTGAAAATGACTTAATTAGTTGCCGACGATCCCGTCGTCGTCGTCGTCGGTTTGGAACCCTTGAAGAATTCAACTTTCCCGCTCACCGACTGACAAAATATTTGCCAAACTCTTTTGACAGCTGTCAAGTGGTGAGCCGGAAAATGGAAACGTAGCATTTAATTCTCGTTTCGGTTTTGTTTTTTGGGGATCTGTGTTCCCCGACTATGCAAATTTGCCGAGGCACTTTGTGTGTGGTTGGGATCGGGATCTTTCTCCTGTCAAACTCCATTTTCCAGATCTCTGTCTGTTATGCCTGAGAGCGCACTTGAAAATAGAAAGAAACTGTTTTTCGGTTTTCTTTTTTTTTTTGCAAATGAAATTTTCGCGTTAATCTTGCACATGTGAGGAGCGAGCAGCTGAGCAGGAAGTGATTTTCCAATGATTAACTCTGCTGAAAGGAGATTTCTTTCGGCTGCACACGATCGAAGCATAGATAGATAGATACATAGATACCCAGATACTTAGATGCACGGGATACATGGGCGGAAAAAAAGGCTCTCAGGGGCCGGTGATCGTGTTTTACCTTCTCGCTTATCATCAAGCAGACATCGCCGATCGGTGCCCATTCATAAAAGCGCACAAAGTTGACAATCTTACTCAACTCCTGCCGATCCATAAAGATAACTGAGATATATGCGATTTAATGAGTGCCCGTCCCCGCCTCCTGCCCTGCATAGCTGCTTTTCCTTTCTCACCGGACAAAAGTATCGATTGCACTTGGCCAAAAGCGGCTAAATGAAAAACTGGTACATTGCCGATGATCTGGGGCGGCGTTTCCTTTTTTTCTCACACACACACACGCCGCCCGACCTAGAGATGGGAGCGTGAGCAGGGCATTAGAATTATAATAAGATTTATTTATGATAATTACAAGAAGATCCAGAAAATGGTATATATTTTGCGGTGTGCTTAGTGCAAGTTAAGCAATGAAATGGATCTCCATCTTTAAACACCATTTAACCTAAAAAGAATAATATATTTACCCATATCTAAAAAATGATGGAGAAAAATCCAAGTAAATAAAATCAAAATATACTTAATAATCCAAATTATTTAATATGTATTTTATATTATAATACTCCAGTTAAAATATAATTTCTAAAACTCACGACTAAGTAATATCTCTCTGAAACCACAACTTCGTGACTGAAAACGCAGTCACGCGCCCATCCCTAGCACAGGTACAATTTGTCGGCTCAAGAGGAAGCAGGGCGATGTGGCAAGAAGCGGCAGCAACTTTGGCGGTCCTTTTCCAGGAAGTTGCGCCTGGCGTGCGCGCTCATCGCAGCTGCCATCCAGCCATCCAGCATTCAAGCAATCCCAATCCAAGCATCCAGCTGAACTCTCATTCACGCGAGAGCCTCTAACCATCCCGCTCTGCGCCTACCTGTCTCCCTCAGTCGTATCTTAAGTTTTATGCAAATTAAGCAACACAGCAGCGGCATCAGCAGCTACGTGAGTTTTTAGCCTACTTTATGGGCATTGCTCGGTGTCAGCATCTTTTCCGATGCAGTGATGTCGCTTAAAAATTATAAAAAAGTAGTAACAGTTAAATTATAATAGTAAAACATAATTAAATAAACATATTAATAAGCCTATGAAAACAACAAATATATAATTAATAGGAAAATAACATTGTAAATTACTCAAAAAAATTATAATCGCCACAAAGGTGTTAAGAATTAAGTTAAAATGGTTTTTAAGGTTTATTAACAATTCATATTCGAACTACAGATCTGGCTGACCACCTTTTTTTTTATTTTTTTTATTTATTTCTTAATATCCTATCCTTTATATATTTATATTTAAAAATGTAAAAATAAAACGTTTTTTAGTTTAAACTCGGACTAGGGGCTTGAATTATTAACTTATATAATTATTTTAATACATATTATCATTATCAAATTAAATGGTGTAAAGGTTTCTTTAGCTTTTCTAGACTTTTTGTCTTACAAAAATTATTACCTGAACATTTGCTGGAGCTAGCGAAGATTTCTCACCAATCTGGCATTAGAAATTTTGTTTTATAAATGGATAAGTTAGTATAGTATTATAAGGTTGTATTTAAAATGTTAAAAAGTATCATTATCCTTTTTTGGATTCATAAAATACGTAGAAAATAGCTAGATTTGCTTCACTGTCGCTATGTTGCAGCTGGGATGCTGGTGTTGCTGTTGTTGCTGTTGTTGCTGCTGCCGCTGTGGCACTTGTTGTCGAGCTGTCCAACTGTCGCGGCATGTAGGTACTCGGCACTTAAGCACTGCCAGTTTCCTGAGCTCCCCGCCGTATCTGTATCTGCAAGATTGTCGTGTACCTTTTTGTTGTCTATTAGCGAACAGCGTTTTCGCTCGGATACGAAACTCGCACTCGCACTCGCACTCGCATTCGTATTCCCATTCGAGTTCGCATGCGCTTGAGCGGATTTAGCTTAATTTAAATCCAAATCTCTGTGTACGCACCGATCTCTCGGCGGCCGTCCATTGTCTTGCATCTCATTGCCGCTTTGTGTGCATCAAGTGTAGGTATAGTTGGGTTCTATAATATCCCTGTCCTAAGCAGGGCTTCGGGGCAGGGCGTTCAAGGAGGCAGTGGCAGGGGCAGGGGCGTTAGGGTAATGCCTGGAAATTGGACTACATTTCGTAAGCATTAAGCCTCCTCGGGCGATTTCTTGAAGGGCTGCTCTCTATTTCTATTTCACAACAGCCTTTGACATTCGCAAATCTTTACATGAATTTCAAGAGGAAATCCACGAACGAAGGATCTTGACATTTTCTCAATCGCCTAAGCAAACATTTTATGAATTGCCATTGTGACAATGAATTGGTAAAGGGGAATGGATCTAAACTGTGGTCTTATGATGGGATAGTTAAATATAGGAGAACTGTAGAGGCGATATGATAGAAGGGATATATTATAGAGAAATAATTACAAAAAACATTGTTCCAGTTGTAGAATATCAATTCAGATTGTTAATTAAACTCAAATACCTTCTATGCATGATAAAGAACTCCAACTTCTTATAGTAGTTCCATGTAAAAAAATAAAATAAAAATATATCAAAGATATGTTACATTGTAACCACCAGAAAAATATATAAATATATTAAAATCATTTGAACCACTCTCGTATCTTCAGTCCCCATTCAACTGGCAACTTCCTCGCATTTTACTGAGAACAAGAAACGCAGGCAACAATCAATAATGGTTATTAATAAAGACATGTGTACTCAGTCATAAAAGAAGGTGACTTTAAAATGCAAGCCAAACTATAAAGAGGCCTGATAGCGCATACGCCTGGGAGATATTGTATCTGCCAGATAACTTTGACTCGACACACAGATATACCAAAGTTGTAAAGAATGCGCCATTGCCGCAGGACCACACCCACTTTCAAAACAAAGCCCATGGACTAGGTCCCCCTCTCCCCAGGAAAACATGTGCTCCACCAGGAAAAAAAAGAAAGATATATAACCAGAAAGACAGACGTTGCGGGCCCAACCTCTAGAGTCAGTCAGCCAGCCAGCCAGGCAGTCTATCAGTATCAGTGCGAGTATCACAATTCAATTAAGATTTATTTTTTGTTGTTAAACAATTTGTTGTTATTGTTTGCCCCGGCCGAGAGTGCTTTATATTAGGTATTTTCTATATTTATTTCCCATCCCCATTGATGGGAACGTGGAAATTTGTTTGACTTGTGTCGAGAGGAAATTCCTGGAAATCGCATTTGCGGCAAAGATCGTTTCCTTTCAACTTCATACTCCAACCTGTCCGAGTGCGATGTTTAATGACAATATCTCCTTTTGGCGTGGGAGAATGGAGGTAATGTGTCTTATCTGCAGCGTGGGAGTATCATTACTTGCTTAACCCGGGCTATATGCTTCATCCCCCCCGTTCGGTAAACACTCTCCACTCGACGGGGTATTTATGGCAGAGCGATTAATTAATTAGCGCAATGCTAATTATAAATTTAACGAAAGCCATTCGATGAAATGTGCGAAAAGAGGGGGAGAGAAATATTTAAAAATTATTAATCGACGACTAATTGAACAAAGTTTTTACATTAAACAAAAGATAAGAGAGGCTGAAGGGAGTCTGTTGTGCAATAAAAATTCATTTCAATTCGTTTACGCGTAATGAAATGGAAGTCATATAAACGTTGCCGGGACAGTTATTGAATGAGTATCTGTATACACTCAAACCAATTCGGAAATAAAATAAAAAAGTATCTTAAAGCCAAAATATATATTTACATATTACAATAAGTAGAAATGTAAATGTTTTTAAGATAACTACATTGCTTAATAAGAAAGAATATTTATAATAATAAAATAATAATAATAAACAGCTTTGTCTCTTTAAGTTGCCGGCTCTAATACCCTTATTAATTTGTGCGTTTTCTTAGACTTACAAATTCAAGGGCAGTAATTGCTTTTTTTTTGCTTACTGTATCTGTATCTTTGCATCTGTATCTGGCAGCCAGACAAAGTTGTTGCCCAGCTGCTGGCGTTCGTACTTATCGGGGGTCCAGGGATGGGATATCCCCCATCAAATCACATTATTACGAGTGTTTTGCCATTCAGCTCGGTCTCAACTGCTGTTGGTCTTCATCTTTTTGGTCGCTTTTTGTTTTAGCCCGCTGTCTTCGCTGTTGGCCCCCAGAGTCATACATACCCCTGGTCTTGTCCTTTTCGCTCTCACGTTTTGTTTATCTCACACCAGGCAAATATTGGGTCGCCCCTGTGTGTGTGCGAGTGCTGTGAAGAAGCTTTAATGGAATCTCGTCATAAATTCAAATTTTATTACTGCTCATATTACCGCTGTGCTTGCCGAGAGACTCGGGGAAAAAAATCCAGACACGGGGTACGGGGGCCAAGCCAACTTATATGGCAATACGATGTGGGGTATATATACCAGCAAACACATGCCAATTTGGTCAAGAGAGAAAGAGAGTGCGTGAGACGGAGAGAAAGGGAAGTAGAGACAATCTACAGTGGTAAAGTCTTTGTTTAATTATTTTTAATGAAAATAGAACTTAAGAATTTATAAAAAAAATGAGATTCAAAATAAAAAAATATTTTATTACTATGTACCCTTGATGTAAAATCACTTTAATAAATAGAAAAGGAATATTAAATGTTAAACTAATTTAATTTTTTTTAATAAATTATTTCATTAACAACCTTTGTTTTATATGCAAGTCACTATCTTGATTTGGGTATTTACCTTATTTTTATCCATTTTAAGCACCTCTAAAAATGTTAAAGAAAATAAGAAGGCACTCAAGAAACCCTCATTCGTGTCGTGACTTGAATCAAAAACTGCCTTTCTCCGCACTTCTCATTTTCCCTTCCTAAGCTCTGTTACCTACCACAGCTCGCCGCCAGGTGTCTCCCCCTACTGCAACTTCCTTTTCGATTGTTTTCCAACCAGGGTGCCTGGCCAAATGACGGCACACAAAACAGCGAGCTTCAATCACGCGCAATTAATCTGCTCGAAAATCCTTTTATAGATAATCGCGCACACAAGCTCAGACACTCACAGAAGCATACACACACAGACACACACACTCTGTCGCGAGTATCCTGTGCAGTTTTACGACAATTGTTATTGTTATTGAGGCATTTTCGAAATGAACAATTTCAACGCTGACGACCGAGTTGAATGACAACAGCAGAAAAGAGGAAAAAAGGGGAAAAAAGCAGAATGGAACTGGAGCTGGTGGAGCCGGAGGAGCATGTCAATGATGATGACGACAACGACGGCTCCTGCCAAGCGTCTCCTCCTGCATGCATCATAATAATAAAACACACAGACACAGACAGGCGGATCGGCTCGGAGCTGGAGCTGGGGCCCCAGTTCGGGCCCTGCCACGGCGAGATACTTCTTGACGGACAAGGACAATCGCGTGGAATGCGCCGGGGCGGGGAATGTCGGGGGATAGCGCCCCGGGCGGTTCTAAAAGCGTCAACGCAAATTAGCAGCAAAGTGTAAATTGGAAATGCTTTTTTTGGTGCACCCCGCACACTCATACACACGGGAGTTTGCAGGTGAGGATTCGGATTGGGATTGGCACTCAGACTCGGTCTGGGACTGGGTATGAGCTTCGGTTCGGAGCCATGGGGAGCTGCCTTTTAGAGTCTTTAATTAAGTTGTTATTTGGCCTGCTGATTAGAGGCAACATTTTTTTGTAGCCTACACTCGGGGAAAAATGTTTTATAAATTTTCTAAGCCTAGTCGGAGAAAAGCTTTTGAATTAGGAAAATATAACTCTTACTATATTTAAAATACAACAAATTTCTAACCAAATGTTTAAGTATAATTTGCCAGCAAGTGATCTTTCGATTACTTATATCTTTAAATATTTTATAAGTCATGTTTATCCAAAAGCATACTTTTTTTGGCAAATAAATTTATATTTAAAATATGAACAAGAGTTTATGGCTTGATACCATACCTTATATATATTTTTAAAAACATAAGAATAGGAAAACCCCTAGTAAAACATATTTTTCCTTGGTGTAGCTGGTCCACTCGCACTTTTTGCTTGATTTTATTGGACTGGGAATCCGTTTGCGGTTTGATCAATGGCAACTACTGATAGACATATGGCCAAAAGCTGTAAAAATGTCAAATTTGCGTAAGTTACGATCGTGTAAGTAGGGAAAACTTTATGATCTACAAATTGATCGTGCGTTTTTTCTCCCCTTTGCGCGGCGATCAGCCTCGATAAATATCCAAGTTGCCAATAATAAATTAATTGCCCATAGCCAACAAAAACTTGCCCATCTGCTTAGGCAGCCGATTGGAGCCATAGATGATCGGACGATCTCAGAGTTGCTTCAACTCTGCTCCAAGTGTGTGGTCCCCATCTCCATTTCCATGTCTGCCCCTGTGCGAGCTGCTTAGGTCTGGCTCTCGGGCCTCTGGTTTTCAGCATTTGCGTCGCATTCGAAACTATGACAAATTTATTTCAAGTTGTGCTGGAGATTCCACTTATTTCTATTTCTTCATTAAGTTTTCATCAGTGAAATTAATTATTCATGTCCGAATATCCAAATATCTTCATATCGCTTACGTTTTCGATGTTTCCATTTCGATTTGTTTGGTTTTTTTTCCCTCGTCTCGTCTCGTTTTGTTTTCATTTTTCTGTTTGGTTTCTATGTCATTTAATATTTATAATTTAATCTTTTTGGGGGACTGCTCGTATGTGTTGATATTTCACGAGTTAATAACTTGATTAAACATACGTTTTGTGTGGATTCAATAATTTTTTTATTTTTTCTCCCAAGATCTCCCCGTTCTTTCGGACGTTCAGCTCGAATCTCCTCGGATCGCTGTGTGTGGGAAATGCCAAGTCGAAAATGTCTTGAGACATAATCTCCATAAATTTAATTAAGTCGAAAAATGGTTGAGTTGCCATTGATTTTATGCTAGGAATGGATTTAAATATGTTGACAAGGGTAGGGTCATGCCCTATATCCCTGTGATTATCAAATTAGTTAGAGCTTAAACAAATTTTTGGTGAGTTAAATAATAAGGTTTCTGTGCATTTAAGATTAATAACATTTCCGGTAGTCTTCAAATATTACTTCATAATTTTTATTAACCTTTAATTAAACAATAAATTATTCCTATTCCCCGGATAAACTTCCTAAAGAAGACTTTCGTTAACAGAAAATTAGTTTTAAACTATATTTTAAATATACCTTGGGCATTTCATTAGGTTTAAAATATATAAGAATATCCCTGTTTTAAGCCTTTAAAATCTTCTTAAATGGATTTTATTTATTATTAATAAAGACAAAATACTTGCTCAGTTTCATAAAATCAACCTCTTATGCCAATCTCTCGCTCTGCCCAAATTAAGTCATCAGTTCTTATTAAAAATACATAAGCAATAGCCATAAAAACCGAGAGTGCGATCTCAAATAAAGTAATTAAGTCATAAAACACACAAAATTGATTCATTTTCATCACTAAAAATACCTCAGACAAGTTAAACCGAAAATACCTAAGGGCCCCATAAACCCACGGACTCTCAAAACGAAACGCAATAATGAAATGCATACAACTCAATAATCAAAATCGAAATCAAATAAAATGCCAAATGTTTTTATTTCAACAGCTACGCTCATTTGGTGGCCAGTTCGGCCTGCAGGCCAGCCTCTCCTCCACTCCGGCAAAGAGCCAAATTGAATGTAAGCCAAATGTTTCTATTAACACACACCGGTGCACAGGGCACACACGGTTTCCGAATTTCTGAGCCAAGCTCCTGATTGCATATTCATCAGATGCAAATCGCGAAACCTTCCAGTCGCATTAATCGTTATTCGTTGGTGGGCCAAAGCATTTATTTCATATTAATAAGCAATTTTTCAGCCCGTGCTCGACATCTTATGGTGGCTGACGAGTTGCCCTTTGGTGAATCGTATCATCATCATTCGGTAGTATCTATAAAATATGCTAAATAACCATTTGGGGACTTGGATGGCTTAGTTTTATTGATTCCCTGTAGGGAGGGGAAATAAATATAGAAATGGATATATGGAAAGAAATATCAAAAATACTCTTTATTATAAAAAAAATATTAGAATAAAGTGCTG
>JAEIIF010056995.1:0-14368 GCA_018874455.1 Drosophila trapezifrons | reverse complement strand
TTCTTAGCCGGAACTTTATCTGGCCTCAAAATTTTGACAGGGACGGTAGAAAACGGCCCTTAGTTTTTCTTTCAGACTTTAATTATTTTCATATATATTCTAGAAATATAGTATTCAGATAGTTTTTCTTGAAAACTTAAAATTAATAGTATGTGTAATATTCGTATAAGAAGCAATATTTAAAAAAAATGCTTTTAAAATGTTTAATTTAATTAGTTTTTTTATGAGTATTTTTTGATGTTTTGCTATCTTAAATAATACTTATCATTGAACTCAGTCTACTAATAACCTAAAGGGTCTTTAAACTATTTTAAGTTTAGATTTAAAAAATTTATTAAGCTAGGATAACTCACCGCATCTATCAGCCGCTGGGCATAGGTGGTGATCATGAAGACCTGGACCATGGCGCAGAAGAGAAAGAGGACGAGCATCACCAGGTTGTCGATCTTGCCGCCGATGGTCATCTGAAATCCCACGAAGCAGATTATAAATGAGGAGGAGACAAAGTTAGAGAGGAGCGACACGCCGAAGATGCCGTTGATGTCCTGGCAGAGGTGCAGCAGCCGCTGGTGATAGGCAACCACCGCCTGGAGGAACTGCAGATCCCGCTGGGGCGTGGTCAGACCCGCCACATGTCCTTCGATGTGCCCGGCCAGGCGGGTAAAGTGCATTACCAGGAGGGTGACAAGGGCGCACATTAACATGTCGGCTGCCAGCTGACCAGAGAGGCAGGCCTGTCCGGCGATGTTCTGCGAGATATACATGAGGTAGTAGCTGGATCCGGTGCTCCAGTCCCAGGGCACCCAGCAGTAGTAGGGCAGCATCCGCTGGAACTGGCGCAGTCCCAGCCAGAAGTCACAGACCAGGTAGTAGACCGCCCAGTACAGGTTGTAGGTCCAGATCAGCACCAGGTGCATGCCGAAGTAGAAGACGCTGTAGCGCTTGTAGCCAGCCAAGTGAACCTTCACATCGTAAGGCTTCTGCTGATCGACGCTCTGCGGATGCAGCTGCTCCATCCCGCGTACCACATGGGTGAGCTGCGTCCTCTGCCGCCAGATGTGCCAGATCTTGAGGTCGCCCACCACCACGAACCCTATGAACGAGAGGTTCATGGTGGCCTCCAGGAAGTTGCTGCCCCTGCTGATCGCCAGGAATACGTAGATCAGCTCCGTTACGAGCACAGCGTTCAAGTTGACCATCTGGGCAATGAACATCCAGTGGAGCAGGAGCTCCTTCCTCTTCCCGCTGTCCTTGTGATCGTAGGCCAGCATTCCGATCGACAGATAGAAAACATTGGCGTACTTCAGGAAGCTCTCCAGGGAAATGGATTCCTGCACTTTCGATGCCTGGGTCTTCTTCTCCGTTTCCATTTTGTATTGCCTACAATTCCGTGTCGCCGGCCCTATATATATATCCCCAAAATGAATAGGCCAGGTCGATGATTTAATAATTTACTATTGCCACACACACTCGGCAATTGGCACGCCCCCTTGATTACCATGTACACGGCGAGCATCTCTCAATTAGGGCGTTGTGAACCCGTACAGTTGGCCGAGCTGGGGGCGTGGTTAATTGCGCCTAAGTCGAAATCGATGACTCCCCCAATTAAGTGGCTCCAGTTGCTCACAAATGTCAGCGATTAGTTCGACCTCCGATGAGCATTCGAATGGAGCAATGTCGTTCATCAAGGCGGCCCGACTTGAGGGGATCCCAAAAACTAATGGCAGTCTCAAGTCTAAAGTCATTCGAAACACATTCTAAAGCTAGACATTTTGTGGGGACTTTGGCAAGTTCTAAAAGCGAACTATCTAAGTTAAAATTTAAATATTTATTCAAATAAAAGTGTTTAAAAAATAACAAAACAAAAAAAAAAGAATATATATTTATAATAACAGTCATTTTTTTAGGAAGTTGAATAATTTAAATATATATAGCCTTCTGAAACGTCAAACATTGATTTAATAAGGCTAGTTTTAAACTTAAAATAATTTAAAACCCACTCTTAAAATCGGATTAACAATAAAGGACTTTATTATAATTTTTAGAGATATAGTTCTATTAAATGTAGATTTATTATCATAAATTAATTTCTTTTCGAATCGTATTCTAGGATTGCGAATGGTATTGTTAATTTTCTTATTTAAAAACTCATAAATAATAAAATTAAATATATATAGCCTTCTGAAACGTTCAACATTGATTTAATATTTAAATTATTATTTCAAAACCGCACTTTAAATCGGATTTACACCAGAGGACTTCATTGTAATTTTTAGATCATAAAATAATTTATTTTCGAATCGTATTCTAGGATTGCGATTGGTATTGTTAATTTTCTTATTTAAAAACTCATAAATAATAAAATTAAATATATAAAACCTTGTGTATTTTGAGGGCAAGTCTGTTATGTTTATCAGAATTAAAGAGCCTGGTAAGCATCATTTATGTTTTTTCTCTATTGCCTTAATTTTTTGATTCGTTTCTGCCACTAGCAAGAGACATTGTTAACTTGTTTTTGAGTCTCGACCCACATTCTGTGTGTGGAGGGTCTCGGTGACATCGTGTCTTGGTTTTTGCCTATTTCCTGTTTACTCACATCGAAATGGCCAAGTTCCCATTTCCTTGCAAGGCGCATTGGGATTCCCATTTCTTCTGCGGAACTGACACCCAGTTAATGTCCTGGATCAACTGTTCGGCTGCCTTCTCTCCTCCGGTTGTTTATTCGCTCGTTTGTTTTTTGCTGGCAAAACTTGGTATGTTGCAATTAAATCCCATTCAAGGGGAAGAGGAGATGACAGCCCAGATGATGGTTTATTCGATATAAGGCAACGCCCAGCTCCTGATCCTGAATCGGAATGTGACTCTGACTGAATAACTGACCTCATTTGCGTATCGCATTCCTAATGAAATTCACATGACTATTCCGCTGCAGCAAATACTAATGAAGAGCATTGTTGTTGCACGAATATGCACATGGATATATACGAATATGTATAAATATATATCCATATGAGATTTATTCTCGAATGCAATTAGCATTTTAAATTTATCTCACGCGGCGCACAATTTTTCACTCCTTAATGGCATTTGTAATGTTAAACCAAAATTAATTTAATAAATTGTTGTTGCCACCCCCGGCCGCTGTCAGAGTTATGTAATTTTAATGCATTTCTATTTGCCACTTAAAGTTTTTGCGTCTGCTGTTTTTGTTTGAAATATTAAACCAAATATGCATGGAAAAAGTGGCTGGAAAAAGCGCAATAGAAAAAGGTTTTATTGATTTTAATTATATATTTTTTTCTTTACTTTCTACATTAATTTGAAAAAAATATATAAAGAAGAGAAATGGTAGTAGCCCTGGGAAGTCTTAAATTAATGCAAATACAGGAATTGTGATGTTCCTAAGGCTTAACCACGTGTCCCTGGAAGTATATGTTGTTCTGATCGCGTATTACAAAGGCAAATGGATGATCGGCTGTGAAGTTCATCCTCAAGGCATATGACCGTCCGCTGCGGGCCTTGGCCTGAAAAGCTGCAGAGTTCAGAGGAAATATAGTTTAGCTTTATTCAGAAAATATATCCTTAGCTTACTAGTCGAGGCCGCAGCCTCAGCGCCATACTCATCGACTTCTATGAATGATTTGTGCGTGACTTCATCGAAGTGAGCCCCTGCCTCGCCTGCCAACAGGTCTCCCAAATCGCACTTTCGGGTAAATAGTTCTCGGATGCCCAGCTGCAAGGCAGTCAGATATATACAAATAAAAGAAAACAGACTTTTATCCAGAGCATGCCTACCTTTATCAGCGGTTGAATGAGGCTCTGGCTAAATTCTATTTTGAATCTTGGCAACTTAACAGTCACTCCGGTCATTTTCAGGTCTCCTGAGAATCCTTCGATCTTCTCCTCCAAAGCGCTGAGGCCATCGACTGCATAGGGAAGAAAGATTATCATCGACAGGCTTGAGCGTCTGAAGGGAAGCTCTAGAACTTTGGCCTGCAAGTCCGGCAGATCGGCAGCCAGAAAGCCTTCATATCGTGACATCATGGGAACAGAGACCCTACTCTGACTGCTTATGTGGAATTCCTCGTTTTTGGTCATCTCCTCAAAGAATTTGTGCTTCCAACGACCCCTTAAGTAGAGGGCATTCAACAGAATCGCATTTGTGTCAGGTGTCAAGGTTTCTGGCGCTATAATATCCTTAATCCTTCCGTTTGTCTGTTCTAGAACCCACTGATTAACGCTTTCGGCGGCCTTTTCAACTCCGCTGGCTAGATCAATCTGCTGTGCATCTGCCTTAAACGACTCCTGTATCGCCCGATTAAATTCTGGTTTTAGGGAATATTTATCGTTCACATAGATCCTGTTTGCCAGCTTAAGGAAGGACGCAGTTTCCGTCTCTGGAAGGTGATTCAGCAGCTCCCTGTACTTCCTTGCTACTTCCGATTTGTCCTCGGAGAGTTCAAGCGCTTCTCTTAATTCCTGGGCGGTCTTTCCTCCAGCTCCCATGTAGACCATGCTGAGAGCGGTTTCGATGGAAAAAGGGGACACAACCAGATTTTCCTGGTCGTGTTCTTTGGCGATCAGCTTGTATATCTTCCATGATGCTTCGCCGGTTGCTAAAGAAGCCCAGAGAATAAAACCTAGGAGAGTACAAGTCAGAGCGGCGATGGCGACGGAATGAAATGGATCCACTTACACACGTATTTCATCTGGCTGCTCTTCCCAAGACTGCACTGAAAGCTGAGTGAATAATGCTGGGGCGCTTTATAACAAGCTCATGAACGGATGATGAACGCCTGGTAGTGATGTAATAAAATTTTAGCAAATTAAATTAGCATTTTAAATTTCCCTCAAGTGCACGAGGAAATTGTTTGGGGGTTGAGATCTGAGCTACATTGAGTGGGACTATATATGGGTATATATTTGGATAGATAGCAAGAAGAAAGATATATATATTTATTGGCAGATTAATAGGTTTTGGTAATTGCTATGCGATGTCGTTTCCTTCAAATAAAATAGTTTTATTGCTACCTTTATTAATTAAGATTAATTAACCAAAATATTGAGCCAACAAAAGTAACTAACTTATTTTTAAAGCCTTTCAGTAGGCTATCGACTTCGGCTTAACCTTAAGGATACAAATTGTGAGGTTTTATTTGCTTCTTGGCTATGATTAATCTCTATTTAAATCGGAATAAGTTATAATAATATCCATTTCGTAATTATGAACTGCAGTTTTATTTTGCGGGAATATTTGTTTAATTTGCGATGGAAAATGCTTTCGCTTTTTCGGCAACTCTTTTTCCAGCTAATACTTATGCAGATTAATCTGCATACATATGGCATATAGCATATGCATGCCTCAGCGCCCCGTGGCTGTGGGGCAAGGTCCTTGGGCTTCCGTTTTGCATTTTGGGGCCGACCCCATTAGACGGGTTTATCTATGGGCGAGAGCCAGAGACAAAAAAGGGGGTCGTTGCGCCAATTTCCTGTCCCCTTCCCTGCTGTCCCTTTTCCTTGCCCAGTAAACAAAGCAATTATGTGTGAGTGTGTGTGTGTGTACCTGCAACGCATACGATATACACAACTGCGGTCAAGATAATAGCACGGCTTATCGGTTATATTTTTTTTAATTTTCAAAACAGTGCACTTGTTAAGCCAATATTTTCGTAAGAGTGATTATCGTTGATAGTTTTTCAATTTCAATATTTTTTGTTAAGAAGATTATTAAGATTAAGATTTATAATTGTAATAATTAAAGCTTAAAGCTTGCAACGCCTTATATTATATTATATTATAACGAAAATCGCTAATTTAAATCAAATACCCTTATTTAGCGATGTACATGTAGGTGGCAACCTTAAACGCCAGACGATCGGAACAAGTGGACAGCCCGGTTCTCAGATATTTTTGGCGGGCCGAACCTTTGCTCTCGTGCCATTTTCGTTACAATATTATTTATGTTGATAGAATTTGATCAGCCTCACCAGACGTTTCAATCTGAACCGTGGGCGCCCTGACTCGCGGCTGAGTAATTTTCTCTGTCGACTCTCTGCCGGCACACGGACAGTATCTGCAATTCTAACATGCCAATTTATTGTCTAAACAGTACTATAAAAATGCAGATATGGAATAGAGCCAATTATTGACTCTCCCATTTGAAAGAACATTACTTTAAATTTTCAACAAACTTTCAGTAAAAGATAAAAATATTTTCTGTGATATAAATTTTTGGATATATGCTATTCTTTCGACCGAAGCTGTGTCTACAATACATTGAATATATACATATGCATGCATGTTTGTTGTAAGCTTTCGCTGTTGGTTAGTTTGTTGCAATGTTGCATATTATCAAAAACATTTGTAGCAGGAAAACCGAGCATCGGATGAGTTTGAGTTGGTCGAAGGACTGTTTTTTTTCGAGGGGCGCAGCGGCGAATACAAAGTGAGGGGGGCGTCCATGTGTATGTTTTGGCTGCTGGCATTTTTGAATGTTTGCCAAATGTTGTTGGCTTTGGCGTAATTGTTACACCAACAGTGAAATGTGCAATGATAAGGCCGCGATGTTTTTTTTTTTTTTTTACCATTGGCCTGATGTTTTTCCACCCTACATTTCTATTATTTTTTTCGCCGCGCTGCCATTGCCCTCTGATGGCTGTGTGCCAAATTCTATGGCAGGACACACATGCTTAGGGTGTCCTTTTCCCCTCCAGCGTGGCCAGCGTAATAAACTTAATTTGAGTTGAGATGTTGCGGAATAAAAACTGATGGGTAGCAGCTGAAGTACAGTTTACAAATAATTTATTAAGACCCAATCATTACCTATTTCTGAATTTTTGATTTGTTTAAGTTCGGTTTAAAAAGGTTATTAAATAAATTCATGATTAGAAAATAATAAATCGGTTATTGGTTTTTGGAGAATATACGCTAAAGTTTTAAACACATCTTTCTGCTTAAAAAATATTATAAATACTTACAAAGCTTTAGAATGCCAATTTGTTTTTATTTAAATAAGAATTTGCTAGGTATAGATTTGTGATTAGGTTTTATGTCATGGTTATATAATTTATATTTAGATCTAATCTATAAAAATAACAGGTACTTATTAAATGTTGGAATTTTTTAAACCTTTTAATAAATAAATAAAACAAAAAGTGAACCAAAATAAAACTGAAACGTAGAGATTTTTTACCAGCTGTAAATATTTTATTCCGTTTCTTGTTGGCTTCCCCCAGCTTTCGATTCTTATGCAACACCTGCACCTTGTGTGACTTAATAATCCTCACATGGGCACGCCCTGGAATAAGTTACTCCATATTTCAACCCATTCGGTTGCCTTCAGTCCTTCAAACTTTTTCCCAGAGCCGAGAAAAACTTTCACGCAGCCAGTTTATTGGGCTTTTACGTGGGCGAGAGAGTTTCCACGACTGAGGATTAAACTCGATTTTAAATGCATTTTTCTGGTATTTAACTAATTTGGTTAATATTTCGCAAACGCTGGCAGAGCTCGGCGGCGCGTGAGAATTGCCAAGTGGAAAACCAGCCAGAGGAATGGGAAAATGTCTGCCAGCTGTTGCCGTCGCCTCCTTATAATGTTTGTCCTTGCTATACACACACACACACACACTCGCTGTACACACACCTCACGAGCGACTGGAGTGTGTGTTTTTGAGCTTTGTTATGTTTTGATTAACGACAAATCAAATCAAACGAGATAATGACTCGGAATGGAATTACTTATGTGTGCACTCAATGAGCCATGCAGGCGGGCAAGCAAAAGATTAATTCTTTGATGGCTTTAACGATTTCCCAGCAAATTAAGCCCATTGCTCATACGTCCCGTGGGCCCGTGCTATATCTATTGAAACATTTGCCGACTAGTCTGATTTTTCATTGCATAAATTCAAGCATATGAAGTAGCATAGAATTCATACCATTATCTTATCTTTTTATATAGAATTTTCTTGAAAAAACTTGGTTTCTTGATTCTTAAAAAAGATTTAAGTGTTATCTTTATTTGGTTTTATTTTTTCATTTTATTTTTCCCAGTGTTCGTTGCATTGGGAATGTTTTTTTGCCTAATTTATTGCTCAAAAGCTGTGAAATTTCCGTGTGAAGTTGTCTAATACCCATTTTGGGAGCCAACTACAACAACAGGGTTAATAATAATCATAACAAATGCTCACCATGACCCAATTTTTGCATGGACATGCTCTCCATGGCAGCCTCTCACTGGAGAGACGAAAGGCAAATTATTGTTTAAATATTAAACACTGGCATACACACATGCTCTTGTGTGTAGTGTGTGTGTAGTAGGACAATGCGATTTGTGGGCCAAATACAATGGGGAGATACACAAAGCCCATCGACTGACTGACAGTGGGCCAAAATTTGCATTAATTAAGGCATTCCAAACTTTGGGCAGACACAGCCAATGCTCTTTATACTAGTTGGCATATAGGAAATTCGATCTACTTAAATTTCCAATAAATAAATAGGAAATAGGAAATAAATAGGAAAATTTAAAATAAATATATAAATAAAGGCTCAAGTCCTTTCAGCCTTTAAAAATCATTTTTGTATAGCTTCTGGTTTTCTTAAAAAAGAATTAATAAATAAATCTTAATTAATAGACTTTCTGGAGGTTATTAAACTAACTAAAAATACACTTTTATAAATTAGTTCTTTATCAATATTATTTTTAGAGAAAGAGACCCCATAAACTTGGTAATTTACTGGCTACAGATTACAGCTACAAGCTTGTCAATTTAAATCTAGACCGCAGTGTCGAAGAATAATTTATCTACACTTAATATACATAGGTGATTTGTTGATGGCTTTGAATGTCCGGCGAAATAAATAATTCTTTGGCTTGGCCTGGCATCTTGCGGTATTCCGAATGCCGAAAATACAATTGCTATTTAAATGCAATTGATCGATATTAATGCTCTCTTATATAACGTCCGTGTGCTTATTTATAGATGTGTGCCTGGGCGACCATGCAAATTAATAATTATTCTATGGCCTGGCCATAATCATCATTATTGTCTGGCTCATTTGACAGCAATGTCATTTGCAGTCTCACTTGAAATCCCTCCAATGACTTCGTCCGCCCATCGAACCCCAAAGTCTTACCGCATTTTCCATGTACGTATACGTACACGCACATAAAGCTGTCTATATGGATTCATGCATACATATATTTGTCACAGCTTGACTTCAATTGCAAAATTGGCTGCACTTGCGACAAGAGCCGACCTTTTTGTAAATATTTCATTCTGGTTTTATTGGTCTGTGGCCAGCTCGTTTCTGAGGTTATAAAGTTAATGAATTGCATTTTGATATGTGTGGTGGTTTTTCACCTCCTCTCCTCTCTGCTTTTCCGCCGGAGCCAGGAGCTGTCTTTTGGCCTTAATAATCTTTAAAACGGAAGCCTCGCTAGGAAGTCGAATCAAGATTAAATTAAGTCTATAGATGTCAGATGCCCTGAGCCTTCCAGGTGGCAACAGGGGAGTATCACATAGCACACGTACATATAGGCACACCTGCAGTTCACATTCGACTGGCGTCGTCCCCGGTTGCGTCGATGAGGGTATTCAGCTTGAACTCGATTCCTTGCATTTGTCATAATTGGCCACGGAGTGTGCTTCCCTTCGATTCTGTAACCATCCAGTAGCCTCTCCCCCACACGATTACTAATCGTATCATGAGCTCCTTTGCCGAGTTGCATTAAAGTTACATTTTACCTAGGCAAAGTTCCAGCCAGGTCTTGATATACTTTCTGTCCCTACGCTGAGAAAAAACGTTCTTGAAATTAGAAAAATAGTGAAATTGAATAGATAAAAAATAAATAAAGTCTAGAACATTTTAAAACCTAATTTTAAAAATAATTTTAATCGAACAAACACACTTTATATTTAAGATGTGGCAAACAATGTCAGATAGTTCATATTTTAATGTAATTTATTGAGCTCATTAAAGAGAGAGTTTAATTTTAATTTCAATTGGCTTTTACCGCCACAATTATTTAACGAAGACGGTCTTCCGACACTCCAACACAGCAATAGACAACTGAAAAAAAATCGTCCTTCGATTCATTCTTCAATTGCCTCAAACACTCGATAATGCGCCATAGTGCATTCATCCCAAGTGATGATTTCTGCATTCTTGCCTTAATCTTTGGCAAAAAAAAAAATGTAGTAATGTATTCTTTCTCGCTATTTATATCGGCACATATTATTGTTCTCAGTGCTGCACTCAACTCTTTTCTATCGAGTGAAACTAGGAGCGCCATGTGGCTTGAACTCCTTCAGGTTCTTTTTGCGCTTCTGCTCTTGTCACGTTTGCGAGCTGTTCCTCAATTTTGCGCATCGTCATATGTTTGTCATTGTACGCGCCACGTGCGTCCTGGCCGAGTCCTTGTTGGCTCCTTCTCGATCTTCCACCATGTTCCTTGGCGTTTTCCTTTTTGTCCTCGTCCTTCTGTGTGTTTGTCAGCGGCAGACCGCATTTTTAATATGCACATAAATTGGCTGACATTGATGGATCCTAATAGAGTTGCAGTTGCCTCGCAGTGTCGCCTGCAGCAGTGGCTATGACGACGCGAGGAATGCAGACAGCAGTGCTGGCACCTGAAGGCTACCGAAAGGGGCTAATATTAATTATATTTATTGCTTATATTTTCCTTGGCCAAAAACAAGTCACACTATATTGAAGAGCAATAATAATTTTAATCTATTGGATAAAACACCCATTATAACTTGGTGTTATACAAAATATTTATTGGCGATTATTTAATTACGTTTTAAAGTATTTTATTCTGTGCTTCTTTGGCAAATAATATATTTTATTAATTGTACATATAATAGCTCAAACTATCAGTTAAAAGTTAATTTCTAAGGCGTACTTTTTTCAGCTCTGAATGTATTTTGTATATCCTTTAAAGTTCATAAACATGAAATTATGGTTTTGGTTTTAATGAAGTTTTTTCAGTAAAACAGACAGAATCAGACTTACTTATATAACTAAAAAAATATATAGAAAGGTGCATAACTTTAAGTTGGTTAAATTCAATCATAACTATGCTAAGTATTTGGAATATGGTAAAGAACTTTCTTCGTCTTAATTCTTACTGTTTATTTACGTTATTTAATATTATGGTTTAATATTGTAAATTAAATTGCCTAGACGATATTTCATAATAAATAATCTGTTAATTTTTTATTTATTAAATATCAATAATAATTTCCGGATAATGATAACATTGCAATGGCCATTAGGGACCTTTGTAAATAGGTATTTAAGACTGTAAAAAAGCCATGTTCGCTGTCAGTTCGATGAGGTGGAGCAGGATCCGCCTGGCACTTGGCTTTGTTGCTGCAGCTGTCGTGTGCAATGAATACATAAGTGCAGTGTGCATATCGACCGGGCCTCAGGTCTTCCGCTGAACCCGTCTCAAGTCGCTGATTACCATTCGAATGGACTCATCGCCCTCGCCCCCTGTCACTCCTTTGCAGCAACTGATACACTTGCCGCCTTTGTGCGGGTGCTGCGATGAAAGTAATTAATTATGGTGCCGGATAACCCCTGACCCTGCTCAATGGGCTGGCCACAATCACAGACGGCCAGGTCAAAGGTTGCCTGGCGTATATGCTCCCTTTGACTTTGACTTCGCAAACATTTGCATAATAAAACTGCTGCCGAGAGATGCGAACAAAGTAAATTGTAATTGAGTGTAAAAACATGTGTACCTCCGGCCGTTAAGTCTGATAAATACTGCGTTTGAGGGGTGTGGCCACTTACCTTAAATCATAATCATCATTGAATCCGAAATAAAGACGAATAAGCTGTGCACGGGAGTGTGTATCTGTCTGAGATGTTCTTAAATTCGTGTAATGTGCCTTGCGAGGGGGATCTCTGTCCCCCTTCTTCTGTTTTTTTCCCATCGAGAGTGGGAATACTAAGCGGCTTTGAAGCAGTCTATGGGCATTAGGTTGGACCTAAGTTGAAGATACACTCTGACACCTGACTGTATCGTCTTGGTTACATTTACTCGATGAGTCTTGTTATTGCATGAATAATTATTATATATCTTAAGACTTTAAATTCCCAAATATATTTCGAATATATTTGTCTAATTTTTTAAATATAGAACATTTCAGAAGATATAGCCTTAATGAATTATTTAATATAGCTGTAGTGTCGGTAAAAAGTAAATAGATTTGTAAAGAATATATATGTGCGGATAATAAAGTTTTTCTATCTCCATCTCGCTCGCAATTGCACTCACCTCATATAGTTAATTTTTAAAATATAGATCATTTCAGAAGATATAGCCCTGATTAATTATTTAATATAGCTGTGGTGTCGGTATAAAGTAAATAGATTTGTAAAGAATATATATGTGCGGACAATAAAGTTTTTCTATCTCCATCTCGCTCGCAATTACGCTCACCTCATATAGTTAGTCGAGCCTCAAACCGTGGCTTTTAATTGGGGTGAGCCAAAATTAAACTGGCTTTTATGTTCTATTTGTACTAATTCAGAATTTTTAAAACTTTTTAAAGTTGATAAACGCATTTGTGTCTCAGGTTCAACTGTAGCTTTCTTACTTTCTTTACCATAGCTGCTGCAGGTCCACCCTTAAGAAACGAAAATCACACTCGGTGCCTGTAAGGTCTAGGCCTGCTGGCAAAACTTTGTCCTGCACATATTTAAAGCGATGAATACATTTTTTACGCCCTGCACTCACAGGAGCGGAGTGTCCTTGGAGTCCTTGGGTGGGGTAGCAAGTAGGTGGCTGACGACTCCTATCAATGTGTGCCGCGTCCCAGGCGCAACATTTCGAGCGTAAATTGTAAACTTTTGATTGGATTGTGCAGCAAGTGGCATGTGCGGTTGCGTTTCGTTTTCGGGCGACGTTTACGCGGCGTATACGCAACGTGCGTTAAATTATTGGATAAAAAAAAAAATGTAGCAGCCTCCAGGCAGCTCTACGCACCCACTGGCATCGCCCGCGTCGCAACTCATTAAAAACTTTTCCCTTCGAAACGGCGTTTTGATTTGTTTCTGCTCTCCGCGGCTCGGCAATCTCGGTTTTAGGGCCAATAAGAGCGCTCACCTGTGAGAATTTCCCAGCATGAATCGGCTGATAACAGTGAAAATTAAATATAATATAATATTTACATAATCGAAAGTGATACCCTGGTGAAGTTTACATGTAATTGATTAACTTGGTCACTATTTTTTTGTAGTACAAAATGTTGGAAGTACTTTAAATATTTCTTGTTTTTCTCAGCGATAATAAAAAAAATATAAAAATATACAAAATACAAGCGTTCTTTAATTAAAAGAACATTTTCATGATCTAAACAAAGGCTTAAAGGAGCATTGAATTCTTATATAAAACTTGGCATAATTTACTGTTAAAATATTTTAAGCAAATCTCGATGATAAGTTTTCTTTTTAATTCCAGCTTTAATCCCTTTTTTTCTTTATTCCGACGAATGAGTACAGCTTAGTCTATTCCATGAAGGCCACGATTAATTAAGTAATCGCCGACGCAGAAGCGGACCGACATTCATAAGTGATGGCTGAGCTGAAACCTTCGAAAAACCCCCGAAATCCCCGCCCCTGGCATCAACTGACAGCTGTCTGTCAACCCGGCCAAAACGCAAAATCAATCAACGTTCGCCGCCAGCACAAAGTTCTCTATGAAAACGCATTTTCATTATGAACTTGCCACCGCCTTTCGACCTCGTCCCATTCCAGAGCTCAGATAGCGCCATGTTGCTTATAAAACTTTGCCAACATTATCTTTTTGTGGCTGTCATATATTTTCCCAGCGTTTCCCTACTTTGACTTACTTTGGCCTTGTTTTCTGGCTTTGTTTCGCTGTTTATTGGGATTTAATCTATGGTCCCCCTCTCTACGCCCCGCTGCCCGGGATTGGGGCGCCTGTATTCCTTGGTTTTGCCTTATCAAAAATCAATTTGTTCAACATTCACTTGAACTAGTAGAGCAGGAAAAAATTTGTTTGTGATTTAATGGAGGGTCCCGTAGTGCAGGACGAGAAATAAGGACGGTAAGCGACAAATTTATGCATTAAAATAAATGCGAATTGTACACATTTGTGTAAACTTTTCCATTTGGCCAGCCGACGGACGGACAGGAAGTTTAATTTGACATCTGTGGGTGAGTGTGTGTGTGTGCCTGATGCTGATGCACAACTATGTATGTATTTATGGAAAGTTCACAGCAGCGAGCGCAGTCACAAAAAGCTGCCTTCGAAAAGCCAAACAAAATGATTTTCTAATTTCCACATGCCATAAAAAACAGTTGCAGTTGCTGAGTGCGACGCAGAAAGAGG
>JAEIIF010056984.1:0-13280 GCA_018874455.1 Drosophila trapezifrons | reverse complement strand
TCGAGGATGAGCACAAGGATGCAGAAGGAGCAGCAGCAGCAGCCGGAGCAGAAGGATCAAGAGCAGGAGCAGGAGCTGGAGCAGTGTGTGCAAATGTTGTGCGAGCCATTAATCACACGATTTCATGAATACATCAGCCAGTGAGGCGCAGAGTCAGCCAGACGATGTCACCAAGACTAGGACAACTGCTCGCACACACACACACTCACGCACTGGCAGGACCTTCACACACACACACACACAGAGAGAGAAGACCAACATAAACGCAACAAAACGAAATGACTCAAAAATCTTATTTTCAGCTCATGTTGTGCTCGTTTGTTATTTTTTGCCGCCATCGAATCCGAGGGGTGAGATCCATGGGGATAAATCCGGGGAGTTTCCATCAGTCCGGAAAATTTCCAGGGGCTAGAGGGAGGTCCTGAAAAGTCGCAGGACATGCGGCCACCAGTGCAAAGCAGAAATGCAAAGCATTTCGGGTTGGTCTCCCGAAAAGGGTTAAGCCCGCCGAGCCTCCAGCTGCATTAATGACCTCAAGGGGGAGGAACAAAACCACAAGGATGGGGTCAGGAACAGAGACCAGAGAATCAGGCGCACTGATGGGTCTCTGTGCCCAAGTCGAAGGCCCAGTCAGTCACTCAAACTGGCTGCGGCTGTGACTGTCAGTGGATCTGTCTGCTACGGTCAGGGATGTGCTTGGGACTCGTTCTCCTGCCGAATCCTCCTGCTGAATCTTCCTGCTTCCCCCTGATTCCTTCTCCTAAATCCTCCTCCTGAATCCTCCCCCCCTCTGAAGACCCAGACACATTGCCAATACTTTTCCCCGTTGTTGTTAGTGAGCATTTGGTTGTCAAAAGCAAACCATTAAGCTCTTGACTTGTCGCCAGCAGCTGATTTTTCAAGGCTCAGGCCTTTTTCGAGGGTTGGAATTAAGCTTAGAAGTTAAGTCTTTAATGAAATATTTTATACATCATTTTTAGGGATAAAATATTAGGCTTGTTATCTAAGAAAGGAAAAAACATATGTCATAGTTTCTATAAAAACCCTGTTTTTATATAAAGAGTATCCAGAAACATGGTCAGCTGACTCACCTTCATTTACAAATTATTTTATTTGCTTTTTAGGTTTTAATTTGAATTTAAATAGTTTAATTTCCAAAGTTTATATATTGCTTACCTAAGTTTCCTTCAAGATTATATTATTTTAGAGAAAATACAGCTCCTTCTCTTAATTATTAATCCCCATAAATATCTATTAACCAAGTTATGTACCAAACTCTCATGATATGACCTCCCCTAACGATTTATTTGACAATTCCTGCTGCGCTGAAAAGAAACTAATTAAGCATGCGGATTTTCCCAAAAACTTTTCATTCGCTGTTCCCCGTATTCTGTGTATTTATTTTTTGTGGCGATGAGGCTAGGCTGTCACCTTCCACGCAGCAAGTTACGCCAATTTGGCAGCTCATTTGCGAAAAATCCTTTTACACATGCATGCTGATAAACATGCCAAGGAACTTTTAAATACAACGTTGGCGGCAGGCAGGAGGCAACAATCCTTGCGCTTTATGGCCACACACACACACGGGCATACACTCATTTCCGCAGGAGACAAAGTTTTCTTTGGCGGCTTTAAAATAAAGTTTTTTATATTTTTAATTAGATGCACATGAGGTTTTACTTAACAAAACTTTTGACATCCGACCCCCACACACTCGCACACACACACACACTCACGGTTATGGCATCTTTAATGCCCGGTCATATTCAACGAGCTTTTGCACTTTGCATGCGCCACTTCCGCCCCATGGCCCCACCACCCCCGCCGCTTTTCCAGCTGCAACTTCCGCACCCGTTGCGCCAAAAACTTTTCCAGCACAAACAGCAGCAACAACAGCCTTGGCGATGGTGTGGGAACAACAAAAGCCAAACTGGAATTTTTACAGACTTATACATCCTGACACATTCCATGCCCCGGACTTTAGTTGCAGTTTTTCCTGCCCTGCATTTTCTCCGTATTATTTTTTTTTTTTCTTTAATAATTCCTGCCCGCCCTGATTGGGCATATCAAGAAAAGTTTTCGCCTCTCAACTTCCAGCCGAAAAAGAAAGCAATCTAGAGCTGAAATTACTTGAAATCGGCTTAGGGAAAGGTGCCCAGTTAGCGGGAAAACTGCAAGAAAACTTTCCCTTGGCCGCTCTCGAGCTGCTCTGCAGGTAAATGTCAAAATTGATGCCACTCAAAATTGCGCAAAACTTTTCGTTTTGCCTGCGAATTTAGTTGCTTCCCATCAGTCCTTGTTTCCAGTTGCTAATTTTTTGTTGGATTTCCCCCGAAATGTCCAAAACAACAACAGCCAAAGTTTTGCATTGTTATTAAGCCAATTTGCACAGAAAAAAATGCAGGGAATAATATTAAGTGATACTCCCTAATGCAAATCTTTTATTAAATGATCTCTTATGGTGTTATGACACTGCATTGTAGATTTTATTCATTGAAGGTTTCATTGGAAGGCAGAAAGAAGCAATTATATGTAATGGTTGCTTAAGTTTTTCTTTGGTAATAAGGTAAGGTCACACTAGGCCTAGAAAAACTACTCCTAATAATTAAATCAAGAAAGTAATGTCATAGCACCATAATGACTTTTAATAATTAATTTGTTGTCTAAAGAATATTCTATTAAATATAAAGAAACAGGGATCGGATAATTATATATGATGGTTGCTTAAGTATTTTTTCAGTTAACGTAAGATAAGGTCACACTGGTCTCAGGAAAACTACTCATAATAATTAAATCAACAATGTTGTGTCATAGCACCATAATGACTTTTAATAATTAATTTGTTGTCTTAAGAATATTCTATTAAATATAAAGAAAGGGGGATCGGCAAGAGCGAATATATGCAGGTATTATTTCACATAATTTCATATTATAATTAGAATTTTATTTTTTTTTCTGTGTGACCATACCATACATAGTATATACATATAGTTCACAAGGAAATCCTTGGCAACGGCAAGCCGCCTCGCAACCCTCGCACACAATTAGCCGGGCCAAAACAACAGACCAGACCAGACCAGGCTGTGTGGAAAAGCGGGGAAAATCAGAGAAAAGCAGGCACAGTTGGCAACTTGGCTTTGGGCCTGGGCTTAGCCTAATTATAAAAATGAGACGTCAGCGTCACATTTTCGGGGGCTGCCACTGAAGGCTGAAAATTTGCAAAAGGGGCAAAAAGGGGTAACCAAAAAAGGAAAAAAGAAAGGGGCAAGGGATTGGGTTAGCAGCCGCATGGAGAAATTTTAAATTGAATCAACTTGAGTGCTCATAAATTTTTCTAGAGCTTGCGGTAAGGATTTTGCATTGCGTCACTTGCAGCCCTTTTTGCGGCCCCGGGGGGTGGGCTCAGGTGGGTGAGGGATCCAATCCAGGACTCAGGACTCAGGCTGTGTCTCAGCCGCAGACGCAGACTGATACTGATGCTGACATTGCGGCAAGTTTCAGTTACATATACTTTCTAAAGAATAACAGCGAGACAGGCGAAAAAAAATTCTTGAAAAATTTAAGAAAATATTCAACATTTTCTGGAATTTATCTTATTTGAATATTTAATTTAAGTGAATCCTAAAATATTTAAATAAATAATGTAGAACAGGCTTCTAAAGGAAATATTTTTAAAACGGAAAAAGGTCAATCGAAGCTCTGTGAATTCTTTGAAGAATATTATTTTTAATTCTTCTGTGCCATTTAAAGACAATAAATACCATCTTAAATTTATGACTAAATTCTTAAATCATTAAAATGGCTTAGCACTTTATATTTTCTCGATTTTTCCTCTCTAATTATTATATATAATTTATTTGTTCTCAGTGTGCAGCTGGAGTTGCAGCCTCCATTTGAATCGTTGGCGGTGGCGGTTGTATCCCTTAGAAGGACTTAGTACTATGAACAAAGTTCAAGCTAGCTAATTGCAAGTTTCTCCAGGAAGATTTTCAAGAAACCCAATTAAGTTGTCTGTCAATCAACGAGTCTCATTGCCGGTCCCAGGTAAGTATTCACACAAATTAATTAGACTCTCGCCATTTTTAAATACCCGCCGAAGATTTTCTCGAACAGCAAAAGAATCCTGGAATCCTGCGAATTCCCAACGCCATTGCAGCAATTTAAGGCAATCAAAAAAGGCAACAAGCTGAGCTGGGAGAGACAAAGCAAACACAGATACTCTCACAGCGTGTCGCGTGGTAATTTAAATTTTAATTTTGATCTTAATCTCTTAATGCGAAATAAAATGCCGCACACTGGTGCCCCGCGACGAAGTGCCGGGAGTCGAGCACGAACCGCATTCCGGGTGAGGGTCGACTACTGGGTCCGGGCGCGGGTGTGGCAGCTTCCGTTGCCACCTTTTCGCCCCACATTCCCCGTTTAGATATATACATAAGTACATTCTTATCTAGACAGTCACAGTTGGCTTCTAATTTACATTTGCTCGCCTCCGCCTTCTTCCTTTGCTGCTAACTTGGCTTTTGTCGCTTTTCCGTTTTCTTTAAAAATTGTTATTTATGGCAGTTGGTTCGCAAATAACTTCATCAAATTAGAATCTACGGTGGCAGTTGTCCTACTCGGAGAAGTCTAGATGGTGAGGGATACCTTTAAGTATAAAAGGGAATCTCAAGAAGTTTGGAAAAAAGTTAAAGCATTACCTATGGCAGAAACTGTATTGTAATAAAGGTAAGAGCTGTTCGTTTCTTGAATATTTCTTATTGCAACTTCACTACAGTTAAGTTTAAAATCTTAAAAACACAAAATAATACAAAATAAGGTTGTGAAGAATGTCCTAAGCTTTTAATAAATTCGATATATAAGTATAAAATTCAGCATTTTATGCAACGTAGACAGACACTCTTTTGAATAGCTTGAAGGTATTTTTTAAGAACAAGAAAAGGGGCACACTAAGCCAAGAGACGCCGCACAAAAAGGTAGTTGCATTTTTGTAAAACATTTATTATAAACTTTGCTTTTTAAATAATAGAGCGTTTAAGAATAATGCTTATATCTCATATACATTTATAATAACAGTAGTCTGACTCTTCTCCATTATTTTAATAACCAGACACTCTTTTGAATAGCTTGAAGGAATTTTTTAAGAACAAGAAAAGGGGCTCACTAAGCCAAAAGACGCCGAACGAAAAGGTAGTTGCATTTTTGTAAAGCATTTATTATAAACTTTGCTTTTTAAATAATAGAGCGTTTAAGAATAATGCTTGTATCTCATATACATTTATAATAACAGAAGACTGACTCTTCTCCATTATTTTAATAACCATAAATAAAATCTGCTTTTAAAGTTATCCATTTCTAAACAAGCAATTCAAGTAAAAGCTAGAGATAACCGAAATGTATCTCAACCATTTCGCTCCATCAACTAAACACTTTATTGTGTGAAAAATATGTCCTGAGGCTGAAGATCTCTCTGATACCATTTTCGAGTACCCCTCAATCCCGGCTGCAATATTAGACCCCAAAACCAGCACAAAACCCCAGGCCAATCCCCAAACCAATCCTATTCTGTGTGTTTCCATTGCTGGACATCGAGCAGATCCGGAGTTAAGCCGGAGCACTTACCCGGCTGAAAATTAAACAGGAAACGTCATGCATTTTGCATTCGAATTTGTCCTGGACACATCCTCGCATACGTATGCGGATATAGTATCTGGCATCGCCCACTCGCAGTCCCACCCCCATTCCCCCGGCCATAATTGTATTAGATATCGGAGTTACTCTCCGAGTTCCAATTCGAGTCTCGGCCATTATACAAATGGTCATATTTAATTCGTTCTGCTGGCTATCGAAAAAATGGTAACCCCTATATGTAGATACGCACATATGCGTACAAGGACCTCCGCCTGGACTCGCCACTCTCCCCACCTGTGCGGAGCATTCTACTAAATCCCGTGTCTAATCTGTGGCAATAATGCCGCATATAAAAAGATAAAGTTTCGCAGTGGACAATGTTGGTAAGGTGACCATAAACTCGTATGATTTGTTTTATGGCCGTCCGAGGACGTTATTATTGCTAAAAGGCACGCCCACCATTGTCCCTTCCCCCAGCTCCCTTTACTTGTTTTTCTTTTCCCTCCCATTTTGCCAGGTAGCGAGCGAGTCCTTTGGGTATTGAAAGATACATCCGAAAGAATCCTGTGCCGATGGGGGAGTATTGCCAAGGGCGGGGGAAGTCAATAAAGCATAATGTGGGCACGTTTTTAATTGGCGGCGCTCCGATGAAAGCTGGATCCTGCATCCCTGCAGCCGGCAGCCAGCGATCCTGACCAGAAACCAATTAGCGCCAGCCCTATTTCCGTGTGTGTGTGCTCCGACCGGGGGTGAGTGACTGACTGGCAGGGTCTAATTACGCTTCAATTGCGCCACTTGCATTTAGATCGCTAAATTATGGAAATTTTTTTGCAAGGCGCATTTCTTACGCCCGCCGTGTGGAGCGATGACCGGGAAGCGTGTGTTGGTGCGCGGACACTGAGGGAAAAATAAGGTTAACTAGGTAAATATATAACCTTTAAGCAGTCCTATTTTAAATTAGTAGGAATGATATTTAAAATAATATTTAGGATATTATTTGCATCCATTTCAATAGGAATAATGTTTCAAATATTATTTAGGATTTTATTTGTTGACCGACATTAACATTCAGCGTAAATACCACAAAGTTGCGACTAGATCCAGTTGGGAATCATAGCGTAAGACATGAAATACATGCGCGAAGCAGAGCATTTATAAATAATGGCTTCTAAGCATTCTAATATTGTTAATATAATTAAAATTAAATACCAATAACTATAGTTGTGAGTGTTTTTTAAGATCAACTTACCGCATGCGTTGCACTAGAATTCCCAACGTGTTCTAGCTGCAAACTGAAGATAGCCAAGCTGAATTTCGAAGTTGGTGAGCAAGGAATACTGGTGAGGAATAGGTGGCTCTATTTTGATATTATTTGCATCAATTTCAATAGGAATAATATTTCAAATATTATTTAGGATTTTATTTGCTGACCGACATTAACATTTAGCGTAAATACCACAAAGTTGCGACTAGATCCAGTTGGGAATTATAGCGTAAGACATGAAATACATGCGCGAAGCAGAGCATTTATAAATAATGGCTTTTCAGCTTTCTGATATTTTCAATATAAAATAAATTAAATACAATTAACTATAGTTGTGAGTGTTCTTAAGATCAACTTACCGCATGCGCTGCACTAGAATTCCCAAAGAGTTCTAGCTGCAAACTGAAGATAACCAAGCTGAATATTGAAGTTGGTGATGGATACTGGTAAGGAAGACGAGGCCTTCTTCTATAACAGCTGCTTTTTTACTTTCCCATCTACCTAACTATATTTTTATAAACATTCTCCAAAATATATATCTAAGATTTTTTTCTCAGTCCACTTCCCTGTGCGCGTGTGTGTTGGTGTATGGCGGGCAATTTTAATTTCAAATTGACAAAGCGCAATTAGGCAACCGTCTGTCCCAGACCAACCAACCCAACGCCCAACCCAGCCCAGGCCCAGCAGAATCGTCTCAAGCCACCATCCCTGGGCCCTGTCACAGGGACAGGGACCAATCCCCACCTATAAGGACTCCTGGCCCTAATGTATTTTATTGACGTTGCCGAGGTTATTGCATTGGGCATAAATTAATTTCACGACGCGTAAATTGAGCAGTTTTTGACACAGCCGCCCCCGCAAAGCCAATTATGTGGAGCTGTATTTCCTTCTATTTCTTTTTTTCTCTCTGTTTTTCTGTTTTCGGCTGTCCTGAGCCTGAGCCAGAGCCAGAGCCAGAGCCTGGTGACAATTTCGCCGCTGCTTACCTAAGATTTTCCCTGTCGTAATTGTGTGCCACACTGCAAACCATTAATTCTCGTTAGCGTCCGAAAAGGCAGGAGCGGCAACAACAGCCGAAGGGCAATAAGGTGGGTTGGTCAGCAGCTTGTCAGCTTCTTGGCTTGGTTTTCATATTAATTTAGTTGATTTTTGTGTGAATTAATTAGGCAAAAGGTGAAAATGAAGATGAATGTTTTAATTAGGCCGGGCAGGTGAAGGCGTCGTGGGTATGGAATGAAACGGCGCGGATTTGAATGTCACACGGCCGAAACCTTTCCACGGCAGTCCTGCCGGGGGTGGGGGGGAGAGGCAGCTCTTTAAGGACCTTTAAAAAGGCAATCCGCGCTGCCAAGGGACATCAGTAGAAAATCCCCCGGCAAAGGCTTAAGCAATGTCTGACAAAACACCTGAGACATTCAATTATATCGCCACGCGCGCAGCTCCAATGCTGCAAAAAGGAGCAGGAGCGAGAGGAGGAGCAGGAGCAGGAGCAAAGCAGGCGCAGCAGCAGGAGCATGAGCCAGAGCTGGAAAAAGGAGCCGGAAAATGGTTAAAGGAGGCACAGGCTGCGGCCCGAAAAGGAAACAAGGAGTTAGGGGGAACCAGGAGCGACAAAGAGTCCGCGCTTTGCTTATGGCTTGTGGAATTGTCAACCAACAGCGGTAGGACAAAGGAAAAAATGTTTAAAAATATATATCTACATACGATATATATATATCGTATATGTAAGTATTTATATATATAAAAATGTATAAAAAAATAGCTCTAAATGAAAACAAGACAAGGAAGTCTTATATTTTATACACTAAAACTATATTTTTTAATTTTTGTAAATTTTTTGTTGATAAAATTAAGATAAGGACAGCTTAAAAAAACGTTTTAAATACTTTTAATCTTTCTTTTATATATATTTAAGCTTTACATTTTTATACAAATAGAAATAAATAAGGCTGTACTTTAAAGTTGTATTTCTTTATTACTATATTTATCTATATACATATATTTTATATATTATATATATTTATATTTTTAAAGAGTACTCCCTGTTCGTTAAACAGTTTTTTCCACCGCTGGAAACTCTAAGCTCGACCAAAGCTCGGCTGGCAAAGAAAAACAATAATAATTTGCTTGGTGGTTTTGCAAAAATTGTTAACTGCAGGCAGAAGAGGCAGCAATGGCAGCAGGCACTTGAGGCGGGGATTTCAGTTTAATAAGCGCCAGACGAACCCGACCAGCTGCGTCTTCAGCCTTTTTTCCATTCCATTCCTATATTTTTTGCACCCTGACTGAAATGGAGAAAGGAATGGTTGAATGGCTGAATGGTTGGGTATTTCAGGGGGTGCCAGCGCTTGTCATAATGTTTTTGCATGCCAAGAGCCAGAGGAATGTCGATGAACTGGCAGTGATGAGTGCCAGCGGGGCCAGAGATTCAGCGAGAGGCGTGCGGGAATCCGGGGAACTCCCTTCGCTATGATAAATAGTTAAACGAAAACAAGCAGAAGTAGAACACGCTTTATGCCCTTTTAATCTGTTGTCAAGTTATGTTTTCCGGAACGGGATAAATTTCAGCAACTCCCTCAATGACTTGTCAATGTTGCAAGGAAAGTTCTCTCGCAAAGGGGATAGGGAGTGGGCAGGACATTAATAGAGCATCTGGGTGTAACTGAGGCAAGTTTATGTCGGGCAGCTTAAAGTCCTGGGCAGCGGTAGGGGACCGCCCATAACTCCCAGTCCCCGGGTGGGTCCGAGTGGAAAGTGTCCCCCGAAAAGCTCATTCATACAACATTTAAACACAGGTCCCCACGCACACACCACACACACTCGGGCGCGCGTGTGTCAACCTTTGGCAGTCGGCGTAATCGCTTTCAACCACTTCAACGGCCATTTTGGGTTACGTTGGGATCCTCACACACACACACAGACTTCGCAGGATACTCGCAGGACAAACAAGCAGACATACCTTTATCGCTTCAAAGCACAGAAGCCGTGCTGAAGAGTGGAAGATTTATGGCGGATGTTGGAATTTAATGAAATTGCAAAACGAAAATGTAACAAACTCGGGAGCGACTCGGGTAGCGAAAGGGATGCCCACACACACACGCACACTCACACAAAATGGCGGCGAAGGACAAACAACAGCTGCTGCTAGGATACGCCACACACACACGCAGTTAGCTCGCCCCACAGCTCCCACACACACACACTGAAGAGAAAAGGTATGCCTAAAATTGGGAGATCATTGGGGTTTAATTTACTTAATATAATTTTTATATTTAAATGCTTTGAATATATATATAAATATAAAGGTATAATTTAAGGATCATGTTATATTAGAAAAAGTAACTATTATAAGGATAAACCCGCTAAAATTAATAGAAGAAAGGTCTGTTAATTATAAAAGTAAGTGTTATAGTGCCCTTAATGTTAGTTTTCTTAAATATTACATTTAATTTTGTACATAACTTAAATGTAATATTAAATCTAACGTCTTTACAACACTAATTAGTTATTATAAATAAGAAACTAAAGATAGCGATTCTCTATATTATCTCTGCTTCAAGATTTGCATATCCTTCCAATCATTGTCTTATACTTAACATATATTTCTTAAGAAAACGCTTTCTTTAATATGTAAAAATCTTTACAAATCAGTATACTGATATATAAATAATTATACAACCCTAAAAACCACCTAATTTTAATTTAAATATATATAATAACCCCTATTTTCCCTGTGCACTAACCCTTTCCCTTTTGTGCACTCTTCTAAATACTTGTTTTGTGCCTTTCGGCCATCAACCCTTTTGCTTGGCTTCCTCGTCCTGTTTTTTGTTTAGATTGCTGCTGTGACATTTGCCAGCTCGTTCCTCTAATTTGAATAGCCCTCGCTTTCGGGGGGGCTGCGTCAGCTTTAAGTTTCCGTTCCCCCTAAAATCCCATACCCTATGTCACCCCGATTCCGATACCAAACACTGTCCTGCCCCCGCCCGCACACACGCAGTGCATTAACACGCACTTGAAAAGTGCAATCTGGCCGCAATTGGAATGAATACCCGGCCGCGAAATGGCGGCGGGTGATAAAACACGTTTTAATATCAGCGGCCGACCTGCACGAAGCCATTGACAATGGACCTCGCCTGCCTGGGATCAGGACTATAGCCCCCAGGATCTGCCTCGTTCCCTATTCCCCCGCTATCCCGCCGCCACGACAGCAAATGTTGCACATAACGTTTTACAAACTTTCGGTTAACTCGCAGGCTCTCTCTCTGGCAGGCTGGCAGGCAGGCAAGGACGCTGCAGGCGCTGTTAAAATTCAATGAATTGAAATTGTAAAGCGCGTCGCGACGCCACAGGATATAGCCCACACACACACACACAACACTTACACACAGATAAACATACGAATAAACAAGCGTACATATAGAGTCTGACTGAAATCGAGTCCTGCTGCTGCACTGCGGTTGAAAATTGTCACCTGGACCAAGGATTAGGTTCTGTAAAGAGGTTTTAAGTTACAAATTGTCACCTGAAACAAGGATTAGGTTCTGTAAAGAGGTTTTTAGTAAATAAATTAAGGTAAAAATGTACTGAATTTCTTGAAAAATGGTTAATAAAATATGTATAAAGACAGAATATTAAATATTATGTTTAATAGTTTATAAGAGTTCTGAGAAATAAAATGAAATCCACTTATCTAAAGGATTTATTCTACTATTTATTCTATTTAACTTACTTTACTTCCCAAAATGTATCCCTAAATACCCGGATATTATTCTCAACTGAAATACCATTTTTCTTCACAGTGTAAACGCTTTGCAGTTCAAAGCCATGGCCATGACTGACTCAATGTCCCTGTGCCTCTGTGTGTCGCCGTGTCTGGCCGCGTGTCTGCAGCTGCGATTGTGTCTGTGTTTGTGTCTGCAACACCGGTAATTACCGCCACGTGACAATGAAAATTACCAGCAAACACCGCAGGCAGCCAAAGGTACCGCCAGTATCCAGCAGCCAGCATCCCGGGTCCTTAAAGTCCTCTCTGCCTGCTCTAATGGCGGAGATATTCAAGTGTAGGCTCCAGAGCCCACATTGAGTGTCAAAAGCCATTGCCTGGGAAGATCTACGACCTGCGCCTAAATGACTCGCCGCCTCTGCGAAAGTCGAGGACACTTTATGTAAGTCACAGGCGCAGGGACAAAGACGATGGCAGAGAACAGGGAAAAGCAGTGCAGGGGGGGGACAAAATGCTAAAATGCGGATGGGAGATGGGATATGGCAGCCTTGTCCAGTGGCAGCTCGGGGAAAAGCGAGAATTTAGCTGCAATTTGTGAGGCAGGGCTGGAAAATCAAAAGGGTTTCTGAGAAAACAGATTGAAAATCCTTTGAAAGTAGATTAAATAAATTAATAAATATTTAATCAAAGCTTTAATATATTTTGCTTTATTACAACTTTAAAATAAATGCCTAATTGCTTGACAAAAAATTATTTTTGCATTCTTTTTAAAATCCAAAATATTTCTTAAAAATTACAAACATTTCAGTGATCCACTTTCCCCTGTTTTCCTAACTTTTATCAATAACTAATCTCGAATAGGGATTACTTTAGAGCTCTTCCCTTAAGGATTTTGCATCCCTGACCAAGGGCTGGAGCTGCTGCAGCTGCCCCGCCCATGGACAGCTGCTGGGCCATCAGTGGAGCTCGTAAATAAATCAATGAGCAGTTTGGTATTATATCCTGCGCCTTGGAGTCACTGCTGCCAGCGCCAAAGAGGAGGAGATTGCCTCTGGTTTTCTATTTTTTTTTTTTTCTGTTTTTCTGGGGCATAAATTTGTGCGACTTGGCCAGGGACTAGGACTCGGACTCGTACTCGGTCTCAGGCAGGACCAGAAAGTCGGGGCCAGAAAGGACCAAGGCTCGTCACCGCTGACGTATGTTTAGCTTGAGTGGATTTTATTGTGACAGCGCCAGGATTTACTAGAGACAGCAACTGGAACTGGCAGTCAGTAATGAGAAATACACAGGACGCTCCCTATTCACTCTGTTTTGGTCAATTGGATTTTGTTTGCTTTATGCACTCGCTTGTAATTAATTTAGAGTAAATTTATTTACAGCAATATTGCGTATACGACGGGGTTTTAATGGGGAGAGGGTTCAGAGAAGTAAATATAATGTTGCAAGCTAAGTTAATATATTTTGTAACATGTTTTTATATTTTTATACCGGTACAAGGGTATTATAAGTTAGTGCCAACCGAAAATGTATGTAACAGGCAGAAGGAGGCATCTCCGACCCTATTATTCTTGATCAGCGTCAACAGCCGAGTCGATTTAGTCGATGTCCGTCTGTCTGTATGAAACAACAGATCTCAGAGACTGTAAGAGCTAGAGCTACCAA
>JAEIIF010056983.1:0-11650 GCA_018874455.1 Drosophila trapezifrons | reverse complement strand
ACACGGTTATTTGTAGGTGTCCGATGTAATTTTAAGTGTTCAAAAGGGTATGAGAGACTTAACTTTTCACGCAACCTAGAATAAACCCTACAGTCGCATGTATGTCTGAAAAGATAATACGGCTGAAAAAGAACCGAACAATAAATAAGCAAAAACCAAGTCGTATACTTTAATTGTGCTTTTATTCTGTCTTCCTTAGTACTATAATCATTGTCCTCCATTTAGGCTAATTAACTAAACAATAAACAGCGTAATACTTAAGCGGTAATTCACTACTGGGCTCCAAGCTATTTACAGGAAAGGTACAACATTTGGCGGGCTCCAACTAATGCTCCTCCGAGTCGCCTCCTCATCGCAGCAGATCCCCCAGAGCCGAGATGTAGGTCTGGGCCATCTGCAGGGTCTCGTGCTTGGACAACTGGCGGTCGTTGCCCAGGCAGGGAAGGTACTGCCGCAGACGGTCGAAGGCCTGGTTGAGATTCTGCATCCGACGACGCTCCCGGGCGTTGGCTGCCAGGCGGCGCTTCCGCTTGACCACCGGAGTGATCTGCTTGCCGCGCCTCTTCTTGCCGGAGCCCGTTGCGGTGGCGTCCTCCTCGCCGTCGGCCAGGTCGAAGGAGCCGTCGTTGCCATCGAAGTCCTCGCCCCCGCTGCCAAAGAGCATCAGATCGTCGTCGTCCTCGACGTTGTCATCGAACAGGGCGGAGTTGTCGAAGTCAAAGTTCTGGAACTCGTCGGTGTAGAGGTTCATCGTGGCTGTAGCAGAGGTTTCTGGCGAGGCGGCGACTGGCGAAGAGGTGGAGGAGGTCGTGGTGGCTGTAACTTGCTGGTTCTTCTTGGTGTAGGAGCGCTTGGGCTTCGGGACAGCAGCGGGAGTGGGCACAGTCTTGCAAGTGCCCACATTGGAGGAGCCCATGGCCTCCACAGCCGGGGGAGTGGCCACGGCTGGTGGTCCTTGGACTGCTGCTGCTGTGGGAACTACTCCCTGCTCCAGGGTCAGTCCATAGTGCTGCTGGTGCTGCTGCTGCGGCTGCTGCGGGGCCATGTTGCAGCCAGCATTGTACATGGTATTGAGGTCCACATACTCGGGGCTCTCTGACCGGTGGCTGGCCGGCGAGGAGGACGAGATCCAGCCATCGGAGCTGGCCTGCTCGAAGCTGATGAAGCCGTTGGCCGACAGGTAGTTGCTGCTGCTGGCCAGCGTGTTGCAGTTGAACTGGTAGTGGCTCACCACGCCGGGATTGTAGGCGGCCATGGGATTGAAGTACGGCTCGGTGGCCGCCGTCTTGAAGCCCTGCAAGTCCTCGGAGGTCTTGTAGTAGTAGCGGTAGATCTCACTGGACGACATGGCGAAGGATGCTGTGTGCTCTGCTGGTTAAGGGTAAACGGACGCTGCGGCTGCTGGCGGGTTTCTGACTGGTCTCTCGTCCTTTCAGCCCTATTTATACCCGGGGAAGCCACCACGGCCAGGCAGGTAGGGAACGGGGCCCGGGGCCAGGTAAACGGGTTCCCACGAGAGAGAACAGCACGTGCCGCCCGAGCCAGCCAGCCAATGGCAGGTGGTGGTGAGTTGTGAGCTCGAGAGCTGAGGGATTGTGACTTGGTTTCACATATTTTACTCCAAACTCTCCGCTGAAAATGGCGACCAGCTAGAAATCGAATTTATCTATAATTAAAAAGTAAAAACCCAAACTAGATGGACTTCAAGATGTTTAGAAATATTTAAGATATCCTTTTAGGCTGATTGAAGATAACTCTTAACTTGTCAATGCATTTACTTTCCTTATTTATATATTTGCTTATTAAGGTACGGAGAAAATAACTAAAAATGTATACAATATTTATTTGATGATAGGTTACTTCATTTGAATACATATCCTGACATCCTGGATCCTACAGGCTACCTATTCCGCGCATACTAAAAAGAACGAACTAAGAATTTATCAACAGCTTACTGGGTATTTTTTTGGAAAGATAGAATTTTAACTAAATTGTAAATTCACTAATCATTCTGAAATAAAAATTCTCCAAGTTGTTTTGGTATATGAAAGCTTCTTAAGGAATATTTATAAACATAAATTTTAGTTTTACAATTGTTTTTATCTCCTTGGTAAATGCTCTTTTCTGGGTATTTATCACTTAAGGTTCATCTAAAGCCGCTAACAAGATGATTATGGGTTTGCCAACCCGGAACTAAAATGGGCGGAAATGCAAACAGAACTTTGGACAAACAATCCTGAGTCTGAGTCCTGGAACGGGATTAAAGCCGACCGCAAAAAGTGAGGCGAAATTTGCCAAAATCGCCTCGGATTTCTGACCATCATCAGCGATTTGTCAGCACCAAATGGCAGGGTCGCTCTCCTCCTTGGCGAGCCCTTGGCAGTTTATCTAATCTGAATCGAGGCAGGAGCACTGCCTACCTGCCTGCCTGGTACGAGCCTTAGAAAAGTACCGACCGACCGACAGGATATCGCAATGGAAAATCTTGTTTATTACAACTTGGCAAATTCTCCAATTGATACGCTTGTAGGCGGCGGCCAAGAGACCTTGAAGAGGGTGAGTCGGCGCTAGCCAAGGACACGCTCAACCGAGTCCTGATCCTTCTAATAAGCGTGGCGGGCTCCGACTAAGAGTTGGGTTAACATTTTAGCGCCTCGCAATTAATACGGCTGCTTCGGGATAAGGGAATTTAGTTGTAGATGAACGCAGGATGACATGGCATAACCAAGAGCTACCCGGTGGTCCCAGGATCGGATCCGTGGACCCGCCCACGCACCCTCGGTCCCTAATGATTCGCTGGAAATCATAATGCAAGGAGTTTAATATCTCTTTGAAGATCCGCGGCCACCCAGCCACTGGGGGTAACTGGTAGCACGCCCCAAAAGAACCTGCTGAGGACGAGATCCTCGGACGGCAATAAAAACGCTGTCAATTAGATAAAAATGTCACACAACAAACCGCACCAAGAAAGCGGCACCACAAGAATTTATTGGACGCACACACAGTCACCCCCGAGACCTCGACTGTCCCTCGAATGGCCCTTGAATGTCCTGTGCAATTTACGAGTCGGCTGCGCACTGACAGTTGTGCAAGTGACGCCCTCGGTTACACCTGCGGAAAAAGATCGCATCCCTCGGATTGCGCATCGCCTGGCTGATGTAAAGTTTGCCTTTATCGGCATTAGCCGATGTCCTGGAATCCGCCAGAGAGTCCTGCATATATCGATTTGAAAATTTACATTTTCATTGCAAGGATCGCTGCACGTGCCTCGTGTGTTGCGAGGCAAAAAGGCCAAAAGGGTTAACAATACGCAGTTTTTTTTTCTTTCCCTCGACGGGCGCCTTGCGTGCCTGTCAGTTATCGAGTAGCCTGATCGATGCGGAGGACCCAGTAGGCCTCCAGTACCCAGTACCCAGCTTCATCGCTGGCATCATTACGCCGGTAACCGGGTCGTTTCGTTCATGTCAATATGGATAAAGGCAACTTGTGCAGTGGGACTGAGCGGCGCTGGGAATGCGGAGCAGCTTCCAGAAAGCGCATGTCAAAAGCCACATCATTGGTTGGGCATTCCGTAAGAGAAAGATGAGATGCCCTTACCCTGGAGGACAATAATAAATAAGCAAGTTTAAGGAAAGGTATGAGACTTCCAAAGATATACAGGGATTTGCTGATTTTAAGAACAACGAATCGTTTGGAAGAACCGCGAATACCCCTTTTTGCTTAGATCCTTTGGTTCATATTGATTGGAAAATATCTACAAAATAAATTTCCACTGCATCTGTAATCTTTTTACATATATTTTATTTTTTATTCCGTTTTATTTATTTAATTAATTTAGATTAACCTTAGTTAAGCAATGTAATTCAATTCTGAAGAGTTAACTAATAAATCTGATCGAGTCTAGTTCAAGAAATAATATTTCTAGCATATTAGTATTTTAAGAATTATATTTCCCATCTAAAATTCCCAAGGACTCGTCCTTCTGCCATAGCTTACCCTTTCCCAAGGAAGGAACGTGTAGGCGCTGGCGTTGGGAAAACACGAGGAAAGTAGGCGCACGTCAACGACTCCCATTAGCAAGTCGCTCTGGGCCGTGAAAGTGTTGTCCAGCTCCAGACCGAGCTCCAAGTGCCTGTACCCAGCTTCTGAGCGGCTTAATCTTCGGCCCAGTTATTTCTTTTTGCTTCTCAAAATTGAAAAATTTGTATGTTACTTATTTTATTAGCATTTAACACTCTGTCCCATTTTTCAGACGAGAGCGAAAGGATGGAGAAAGGCACAGGACTGTGGACATGCAATCCGGGCCGGTCTTGCATGCCATCTCCAGCTCCAGTTCCTCGTAAGTGCCCCCATCTCTCTCTGGATCTCTGCATGTGGGTGGGCTGGCCCCAATGCGGAATCCAGGACTCCTGCTTCAGCTTCTGCTCCTGCTCGTGTGTGGCATTTCGGCAATTGTCAAATTGAAAATTCATTAAAGCCGAATTAAATATGCAAATGCAGGAGCAGCCCAAGTCGAGGAGGAATCCATTGACCACTCATTGTCTCTCCCCAACTGTTTGACTTGGCTCTGCAAATATTGACCGCCACGGAGAGGTGGAAAAAAAATTGGAAAATATCATATGTACATATGGCAGCTCCTCCTCGGCTGCCATAAAAAAAAGTCAAGAGGAAATCAAAGCAAATACGAAGGCTCGAATGGAAGCAAACAAGGTCCAGCGGATGGGATTGACACTGAATGGGGGGAGGACTCTGGACTCTGGCCTCTGAACGGGGAGCGTTCAAAATTGTTTAAACAAATATCGTGCATAAATTGCACATTGTCCGGAGTGGCCGGCAAATTGCTTTGGGCATGGGTTAATTCCCATGAAAATTAAAACTAGATTATACACAAGGACTCGACTCACCTCGCCTCACCTCGAGTCGGTCCTTGCAGCGCCCACTGTGTCATTGTTTGGGCACGCCCTCGGCTCGTCTGCCATACCCCATTGTGCCGGCACTTTGTCATAGATTGCATACTGATGGTTATCACCCCAGAGAGGAGGAGGAGTTCGGTTCAGTTGCTCAGATGGGATCGGAGCATGGAAGAGCAGTTTTGTCGCACGGCACCTTTGACTTTGATGCCGCAATTCCCTTGTTTTGTTTTGCCAACATCTCGGTGGCGATATCTGGACAGATCTCCTTGGCAACTGACTGGCGCCGGCCGTGATCCCTTTATCCCTTATCGTAACAAGACTAATTCGCCACACATATTTTATAGAATTATGCATTTGAGACGGTTGTGCGTAGAGGTGCTAAGTTTCAAAAGAACTAGCCTAACATTTCGATCTTATATTATCTAAATACAAACCTAGTGCTATCAAATCTAACCAACAATACAAGGACAAATTACTAATTAGACAACTTAAGGCCTTGTCTTGCCTCGTCTCTGATGAAGGATACAATTTTTTAGAAAAGGAAAACAGAGAATAGGCCCTCAAACATTAATTTCATGGTGCATATTGGAGAGATCCTCCCCTCATTTCCGAGTCGGAAGTGGAAGAGTCTTAACCGATCGACAAATTGTGATTGCTATTGTTATGAGAAAGGATCCCAAGATCCCACGGAACCCTATCCCCCGGCCAGATCACGGCCAAGTGATCAATTCAAATTTGAAACACTGCGAGAGCTGGCGAGGAACAAAGAAAACCAGATGAAAACTACGCAATCACTTGAGAAAAATCAAAAAGGCTCTGAAGGACCTCTGCGCGGTCTCCGCTCTTGGCCCTGGTCGTGGCCATAACATAACAGGTGGCACGGAAGCCGCACAAAATAAAAATGATTAAAGCAATAAAAAAACGAGACGAAAACGAAACTCTCACACAAAAGACGGGGCAAAAGGCTCGCCTTAACAACAATTTTTAATAAGATTTTTCGTAAATTTTGAAACAACATTGGAGAGATAGAGGTCGGAGCTGAGGCCTAGGAGAGATGCTGTCCCCGCCCGATGCTCAAACAACTTCCGATTCCGATCCTCGATCCTCTTTCCTTTTGGGCGTCTCCCGGCAGCGGGCTAAGTGTGAGAACATTTTGCGGAAGGATATGGCTAGGATGAAAAATGACTAAGAATGCGAGGGCGAAGGGCTCGGATCCGACTAGACCTAGACACCACGTGGTTAAGATTCACTTTCGAGTGACTCACTCTCATGATTGGCCAGAGAATAAGTGCATACACGATGGAAAAAGTTGTTTATAAATGAGAAGTGGGTTTACAAATCAGAGGAATTATTTATAAGCCAAATATAATGACTTTTAGGGAAAGAATTAATAATTTAAACATGGTTTTCATTTTTTTCATTAAAATAACTTACTAAGAAATACTCTTTTTAAATGTTTAAGTCCCCATTTAATTTTCCTATTCTTTAAGAGTAAATAAACAGTTAAAGCTGGCAAGTAAAACCTTTAAAAACTCTTCATGTTATTAGGCCACAGATCACAAAGTCTCAACGAAGTGAGAGCCTCAGATCTCCATAATATTTAACTCAAGTGAAAATCTAGTAACGCGAAAAGGTTATTGCTATTTTACATACTTTTATTTGTTTATTTCCTGTTTTAGGATCTAGGATCTCTAGTTTCTTGAGGCCTGAATAAATTACACATTATCACCTAAGAGTGTTATTCTTAGCTAAGTCATTTTTTCTCGCGGTGTGAAATATAACTCTGAAGCTCTGAATGGCTGAGAAATTACCGAGGAATTCTCGTAGCGTAATTGAGCATCTAATTTGCGGCGGCAGGCGGCAAAGCGGCAATTGCAGGAACTCCTCGGAACCCCTCCGCCGGCATTCCGGTCACGATCCGCTCTAGATGCACTTCATGAATGGAACAGACCCAGGAAAGTGTTTCCCTGAAACCCAGCAGAAGAGCACCTCCGTCTCGAAGCCCATTGAGAAACCCGCCGAGCCGCGGCCACTCGAGCGCGAAACAATTAACAAGTTTTCGTAGCGATAATACAACAATTGCCATATTGTTGCACTCAAGATTTTGTTAGCCGCGGAAAAAGAAGGAGAGAGTGCCAGCAAATTCCTTTGAATTCACGGATTCAACCCCTGGACCAGAGGGACACGCCACTACTGACCTTTGGAAGGGGCATCCTATCCAAACCGATCGGAGGCCACTCGCCGATCGCTGAAAGAAAACGAAAATGTATAAAATGAGAAGAGGAGCGTTGCGGGTGCGGGGTATAAAATGTAAACTAAAGATACTATTTATATGCATTATTTCGGCTGAAAAGGAAGTACCAAATTACATTTAATTAGGCGAAACAACGAAATTCGCGTACCGTACGCGAATCCGAGATAAAGATGGACCCATGGAGTGGGACCAGGAGCGGGAGTAGGAGCTGGCGCAGGAGCAGGATGGATGGCCAGTCAGAAGTCAGACCGATTACCACCGAAATCCGAGTCGAGTTGAGTCCCTGGAGCCCTTCGACTGGCGACTGCCTTTGGGTGAAATTCGCACGTTTAACCTTTAGGCAAACAAAATTAACAGAACAGCAAAGAACAGCAAGAGGACACTGAGAGAAAGGGGGAATAAATAGAATACGAAAATTGATTCGAGTGTAGCACCTTAAAAGTATCATTATGATCATTATTTTTGAATAAGATAACCAATGTTTTATATTCTTTTATAATAATTAGTTATAGAAAACATCAGTAAGGATATATTTTAATTTAATTTAAGACTCCAAAGACAGCTAAGTCATTTTTCATCATTAGTAACCACTTGGATACTAATTCAGCGAGCAAAGCATCCCATTTCAGTTCCAAAATGAAGTTCAGGAACTGATTATATTATATTTGGTTTTTTTATATACCTATTGATTTCTTTTTTTAATAAAAATAAAAATTATTACTATTGCTCCAGATGTGTTAAACTTAAAATGAAGAACAAAATGTGCCATTTCTCGCAGTGCAAGGATCCGCAACGATCAGCAATCGAAAACTGCGAACCTGTTGAACCCAAATGCAATTTTCATATCACTTTGATTGCTGCCCAGGATGACACGCGTGCGCCGGCTAGAGAGAGATGAGATAAGCTGCCGATGATCCAGGCAGCCCCGAGAGTCTGGATGAAGCCGAAATTAGGGTAACAACCGAGGAGGAAGGAAAAAAGCGAAACTTTCAAACGGTTTCAAGGATTTCGGCGTGAGTCTGCCAAGTCTGGCCTCTTATTCTTTCTTCGTTCCCTTTTTTCTCTTTTTTTAATTCTGCGGAGGTCAGTTTATGATAATTCCCATTTCCCATAGGTGCCATTGGCACTTCTCACCTTTTTCTGTCTGCTGTGAAAACTGCTGGAAAGGACAAGAGTCAAGTGGTCGTGGTCCGTCCAGACAAAAGAAATCGAAATTAAACGCAAACAAATCCCGAAACGGTCAGTGTGAGAAATGGCTTTCTAGGAAGGATCTTCCTGCATCAGAAGCAACATGATCTCAGTGGCAGTAGTTGACTGTCAACAGCGAGAGCCCCGAGCGGGGGTAATTGATATGTTTTACCTTGTGTATCGTATCGTGTAGTGTAAAAGTGAAATGTAAATCGTAACTGATATCGGCCGGGGGCAATTTCTCAAACATCAAGCCAATGAAAGTGAAAAATTGCCCATCAGATAAGTGGCTACTACTGTCTGGAGACTCCTTGCAGGTATCTTAGAGTCCTTTCTAATTTGAAAATCATTGTAGATAGAGTTTGGAGGAGCGCTGACAGTTGGGGGAGGTCTCATCGCGAAGGTGACAATTGCATTTGAAGGGAAATTGATATTTTTAGCCGCAAGTGTCACTTGTTGAACGACCACACAGGCACTGGAGTCCGGACTTAAAGAAGGATATAATCAGGTAGCGGAGAAGCTGGAGAAATTCCCAGCAAATTAACAGAATGATCAATGATCCTTCAGAGTTTGCCATTTGCCAGCAGGAAGAGGTGTTCTGCTTAATTGGAACTGGAGCAAAATGTGTGAAGAACCAGAGCCCAGGGAATTACTCTAATGTTTTTTTCATTTCGGAACTGAACAAAGGACTAGGAGCTCCTTAACTTAACTCCCAGAGACGGAGTCATAATTAGCATAATTACTAAGGATCGCACCGACGCTAGGACCAATTCCCAGACGCTATTCGATTTCTAAAACTCAAATCCAATGATCTCTCTATTTCGATTTCCAGGAATCCGTGGAATCGTTTGATAAATTGACCAGAAACTCGTGTCTGACTTAACGCCCTCGCTGGAGCAGCAGCAGAAGTGGCGGCAGAAGGGGTTAATTGCCTCGCGGACGACGAGGGGATGCAGGACTCTATCACGTGGCCATACATAGCCATGCATCCTTTTCAGCGGAGTGAGTCGAGCGAACAACTTTAATTGCCCCAATTCAGAAAAGGGGATGCGTTGGCGTTGACCACAATCCTTGCTTGCTTCGCCTGTTTGCACTGCATTCGTCCGATTCGTATGGAGATATATGTACAGATATAGATGCTGGCAGGGGCACAAATATAAACAATAATCAATCTCTTCAAGGGTTGGGCAAACAAAAAAATAAAAACACACAAAGAACTCGGCCGACAAGGACATGAGCCAGACATATTCCGAAGGCGTTCTTGAATTGATTATTCCCTTGGGTACAAAAGAAATTAAATATGAAAGGGCCTGCTCTAATTTAATACATATTTATGAGGGAAATAGATCAATGCCAATGCAGCGATCCTCAGGTGACTCCTTTACTTAGTTGCATAGGGTCTTTTTCGCTCCTGGTTCGTGTTCCCCCTTCGTAATGAAATAATTAGCTGAGAAATAAAAGTACTATTAATATCTAAGCCATTTTAGCTACTTGTATATTTAATACACTATTTATTTTGGTAAATGAACATTCTCGGAGCTAAAGCACCATGCCCGGCCTAACTGTTTTCTGTTTTTCTTCGTTTTTTCTGCCCTCATTTGGCCACAAGTTAATTTGTAAACGCTTCATTAACTTTTGGCCACACGCGGTCCAAACTTTTTCCTCTGCCCTTGCCCCTTGCGGGACTCGGCTCGGGTTCGTCTGACGCGCGTCTACCAAGGCAGTCGATGGGTCGTTTAGCCTGTTGGTCCGGTCCTAAACACCTCGTCCTCCAAGACCCGCTCCCTTCCATCCGTAAAAAAATGCCAACGCTTTTTACTTCCGATTTTTTTTTGTTATTCGCTGGCATCAATATATTTTGGAAATGCAGCGCATGGCGACAGCTGGCACACGCTTTTTTCGGATGATTTGGAATCCATACAAGCAGCCGAAGGAACAACAAGCAGCCAAGCAGCGGCGTGTGTGGCTCGTTTTTTGCCTGTGTGTCGTGGGTGTGTGCATGCAATAGAAATGCGAGTGAAAGCGGCGACAGATGGTGCTTGAGATGCAGGAGCAAGTGTCAAGGCTGAGTTAACACGGTTTTATTATTATTTAATTATATAATGAATTTCAAGTTCGATAGGCATGTGGGAATGGCGCCAAGTGGTAATCGAATATCAATCGATAGCAAAACAGGGATGTGTGAAAAGTAAGGCAACGCTGGTCCTAAACCGATAGCCAACTGTTGTTTTTTCCCCTATCACGCTCTGGTCACACCCAGTGATGCCGTTTTAGTTATTTTCCCACTAGATTTAGCGTTTTTTATTGGCAAATGCTAACTTATTGTAAAATAGCGGCTAACGGGAGGGAAGGCCATTAAGTGGAATGTGGAGGATATTAATTATTGTACTATTGCAAATGAGCTACTAATTACTATACAAACAAATTTAAAGCTATTAAGATTAAATTAATAACAATTACAATAACCATTCAAGAAAATATACATATATACAAATAAACAAATATATAACAAATAAAAAAATTAATTCATATTTTAGTAAAAATTTTAAGGTTGACTGACTCCAATTTCCCTACAATAATAATAATTCTAATTATATTTGTTTTTTTTTTTTTTCGTTCTTTCCGTCAAAAACACCTATTTTCTTCAAGCAAAAGTAGGTCACACCATCGCGCACATGTTTGTTTTGTTGACAAAATCCTCGACAGTGTTCCCAGATCAGTTTCCCCCTAGAATTGGGGGTTTTTTGAAGTGCTAGGGGGAATTAGCACTATTTTTTTATCGTAAATTGTATTACTTAAATGTGTTGAAAAAACACTTAAAACAAGAAAAGAAGCTAACTTCGGTAAGCCGAATTTTGTATACCCTTGCATCTTGCAATTGGATCATTGGATCAAAAAAATCGAAGTTATTTACTTTCTTATTAAATTTATAAAATTGTACATTTTTATATAAATTTACTGATTGATCCTATGGCAGCTATATGATATTGTGCACCGATCTGGCCCGTTCCGACTTACATATATACTAATGAGAATGAAAAGAAGACTATCTGCAAAGTTTCATTCAGATAGCTCAAAAACTGAGAGACTAATTTGCATATAATCGGACACACGGACATGGCTAGATCGACTCGTCCAAATCTTACGTTTCCGCAGTACAAATTTATGAAATGCGTGATTTCATACACCAGGCGCACAGAAGGCAGCAGCAAGCCGATTAGCTCTGTGCTAAAAGATATTATAACAGTGCTTCGATGCCTTTCTCATCATCCGCTACACCAATGGGGTCAGCGTA
>JAEIIF010056980.1:0-13471 GCA_018874455.1 Drosophila trapezifrons | reverse complement strand
ACTTTCAATGAGAGATTAATGCATTAATTGCTCATTAATTGACAAACCCGATAGGTCTGTTAAAAAAATACTAGGCAAAAAATGAGTTCGATAGAAAATACCGTCGATAATGCATTCAAAAGTATATTTTTTTTCATTTCGACATCCTTCTGTTGTTTACCTTTTAGGTCAGTGTGACCGTAGTCGCATTAAGAAAAAAATCCTAACCAAAAAACACATATAGTTGTCTATTTCAAGGTTCTAAAGAAGCCTCTAATTAATAAAAACGTGTGCCCTGTGCCATAAGGAAGGCTAGATTTAGCCACACAATTACACTTTGACAACACTGCTTCTTCTGTTCTGTTTTGAGCATATTGTGCGTGTGCCAGCAGAGGGCCGGCAGGGGAATTTGCTCTCCTCGGGGATAGGGCCATGCGGATGGATTACTGCTTTACGTCATAAATCTAAAGTCCCTACAGATTCTTAAAAATAAGTTTTCTTAATGATTCGAAACTCTTTCCCATTTCCCCGGCTTACTTATTGGTCCCCCAAAATGTTTCCAAGTGTACGATGAGCGCCATCTGGCGGCGCGTGACAGCCGAAGCAAAAGCCAGAGCTAAAGCCAAAGCTAAGGCCCAGGCTAAAGCCAAGTTAAAGCCCAACGCTGACGGGCAGGCAATGACGAGTTAATTTCTTCGCCTTCTCATGCATTAATTGAGCAGCCGCAGGCGGAAGGTGGGCCTGGATGGGCCTCGGCATCGGGATAAATGCATAGATGAAGGTGGAGATGCCAGTGGAGATGGCGATGGCGATGGTGTGCTGGAGAGAGTCATCCAACTTATATAAGAGACATACCAGAGACTCGACCGGGGCCGGGCCGGGCGACATTAAAAGCCAAGAGGAGTGACCACAAGAAAATGGCAAGCTATAGCCATAGCCCTGTCCCGGGATTCCCTGGCAGCCACCATCGACAAAAAGGTCAGATCGCTCAAACTGGATGATGTTCATTAGCGACACAGAAAGCCACAAAGCGTGAAACTCCGGCGGCTACATCGATCTTTTGGCTCTTGGAGTTTCCATTTCCATTTCGATTCCATTCCACCCAGCATTTCCCAGTGCTCCATCTCGATCCCTTGGCTCCCATTGTCCACGGCTTTTTGCTGTGACTCTCGACCCTTTTTGTCCGTGTTTACATCAAAAACGTGCCTCAAGTGTTCCTGTCACAGCACAAATTGGACATTTATTTGCTGCCCCAGTCACCACTTTTCTTTCCTCCTCTCCTTTTCTTTGTCATTTCCACGGAAACCCCTTGGCCAGAACGTGTTAAGGATTTTGTTTCGATTCGGTTTTTGGTAGCCAAAAATATATTCCCAGAGCTAGCAATGAGACGGCTTTTTTATATTTTTTTGTGGCGCCACCAAATGCCTTGTTTTTTGTATTTTCGGGGGCGTGGCAGCGATCCGCTTATAGCTAATTGATGGTTGAAGCCGCCGCCGCCGCCGCTGCAGCAGCAGCAACTGCCACAGAGGCATCGAGCTGCACCGCCCACAGATGGATAGCTCTTTAAGCCAGACAGCAGCACACCAATTATGCCACGCGGAGCACTGCAATTTGTCAATTAGCTGATGAGATGCAGACTCCCACCGGAGTTGGCTGCCAAACACCCCTTTGACCTGTTCGCAGCGTTTCCTTGAAGAAAGGGATGCTGGATTTTAGTGTACTTACAGCGCTTAAAAGCGCTTGTTTTTGGAAAGTACCCCATAACGAGGATACGGCAGGGTAGAGATTTTTCAGTTGCTAATTAGTGGCGGGTAGGATGTTGTAACGAAAACATGGCCTTTCATAAAAATGTAATGTTTGTAAAGTAAATAAAAAATATTTTTTTATTATGAATAACAACTAATTATTTATTTAATTATTTTCGTTGCAGAACTTCCTGGCAGCCAACGCACAATGCTGGTGGAACGGACCACTGACGGCGGCCACGCGGGCCCTCAAGTACGCCGGACATGTGGCGCCCGGGATGCTCCTGGTCACCGCTGAACCCTGTGCCTTGGAGGTACTGCGCGGAGCCTTCGCCCGGAGTGTCCTGAAGCCGCCGGCCACCTATGTGATCAGCTCAGTGGGTGAGTTTCTCCTAGAATATAATCTATATATATATAGCAGACCTGGAGCTTAGTTTCGGATAGTTGGGTGGGAAAAAATGGTTAAAATTCTAAAGTTTCAAGGGAATTAGGGGGTTGCCATGAATATTCCTTCTCAGAGAAAGTGGTTCTTTAATTCGCGTTGTGAACGTCAAAGAGAATTGGCCAAGCGGCGGATTCTTTTCTGGGCCGGACGCCTCCAGTTGATGCCTCATCAGGTGGCACAAATGTCTCAAGCGGAGCTCAAGCGCCGGCTGCAGGTCGTCAAGCAGCAGGAGCAGATCGAGGATCATCGAAAGACGGAGTTCGAGCGCTGGAAGCAACTCCATCAGCTGCGGTATCTGATGTACGATGAGCAGCGGAAGTACAATGAGCGCTATGGATCCTCAGGTGGAGCCTCCATCTGGCAGATCCTGGCGATGGCCCAGCAGGAGCTGGAGGAGAAACTGCAGCTGGACAGGATTCGGGGCAGCTGCGAGAGGTTTCCCTCGCCCATGAGCCTGATGGTGGAGAAACGGGAGCTCGGCGGTGGTCGTCAGACCTTCTTGGAGCCCGTAAGATCGCTCCTGTGTGGCATTCATCCAGGGAGGGCCATCGATGAGGAGTGTGATGCGGAGGAGGAGTACCTAGAGTGCAAAGGAAGTGACCAGACTCTAGTTCCCGCGTCTGCCAATTCCCTTGAAGATGGGTCTTACGGTTTACCTCGGCTGTCTCGCTCTAAGAAAAGTTTCGATCTCTTTACTGAAAGAAAGGACTCCTTGGAGGAGTCTCCAGATCTTGGCTATTGTCATCTGTGCTCAAAAAGACACCTGCGCTTGCCACCGCGCTTCTGACCAGCCTAAAATAAATCAAAAGGTCTAGGCCAACCTAAAACCCTTTTCCGACTTATTTCAATAAACTTACACTACACAGTGAACAAAAAAATTAGTTTTTCACTTAAAAAATAACTTAGTTTTTAAAATAGATAGAGAAATAAGTGTTCCTATAGGAAAATTGACTAATTTTCTTGTGTCTTGCGTTTATTAATGGTGTTATGATACTGTATTAAAAAATGCATTAATTAGAGTTTTTATTAGAGGCTTGACATAGGAGTGCGAGCAAGACGACTATACGCACTTTTAATCTATGTACATTCATGTATTAATCTCTCATTGAAAGTTCTTATAGTCGTCTTGCTCGCACTTACATAAAATCCTATGGTTGCTTTCAAGCCTATAATGAAAACTCTAATTAATGAAAATTTGAATACAGTATCATTACACCACAATTAGTTTTAAGGTTTCAAAATATATTTGTTTAATATTAATGAATGAAAATTATGGCTATTAGGAATCTATTCCGTTCAAAAGAATTTCCCTTGGTAATTGGCACGCAACTCAACTTTATAGAAAACCATGTTTTCTGTCCAAAAACCATATTTTAAATATACATTAAATATTTTTCCTGTGTATTCGAAGCGACATGCACTTCATCAAATATTGATGTGTCTGGCCTCGGCTTTTTGCTTTTTGGTCTCCGGTCTGCTCCTCGGTGCCTCGTTAGCTGTCAATTAAGTGGACACCTGTGCAGTTAATGCGATGCTGCCCCTGCCCCTGCCGCTGCCGATGCCCATTTCCCATTTTCCACCTTTACCAACGCCTTTCCCCCCACCCGGCTTTTCACACTTCCATCGGAGGCCGAAAAGTCCATTGGCAACGCTGTGGAATTGATAAATGACCGGGCAGCCGGAGATCGTCGGAGTTGTGGTAACTCTGCGGCCTCTGGCGAACTTTTGTTGGGAAATTAATAAGCTGCGATTTGTGGCCGCAACCCGATGCCATATATTTATTTCGCGGGCTGTATATCTGTCGGCCTGTCGGGAGTATCTCCCTGTGAAATTCAATTGAGGAAATATCGCAGTCCAAACAAAGAGTTGCACTCAAAACGCACACAGAAATGCTGTCGGACAAAGTTGCAAGATGGTGTGGCAGGCTGGCAGAATGGGCCCAGGCTCCATGTTTGCTAATTAACAACTGCAATGGCGTAGAACCCATTAACTGTTAATTACCATAGACATGACAATTCCATTGGACAACAAGGAGTCTGGACAAAGTGCCATAATAGATGCTCTTTAAAGGTCCTATGGTAGCATTGAAAACATTAAATTTCAAAAGGGAAATGAAAATTAAATGGGAAGAAATTTATGTATATATTTATCTATTGAGATATTTATGAATATTATTAAATATGTTTTAATAACAGCTTTATTTTGGATGTTAAAATTAAACACACACATTATATGTGGCATATAATAATAACTCTTTCATTATCTTTATTATTGCGCTAATAACTGAAGCATCAATATAATAGAGCTTTTCATAAAAGTATAAATTAAACATTATTTAGAGTAACAAATACAAATTACAGTTTCGAGTTAAGCAAGCTTTAAATAGCCCAAAAACGTTAATCATCCACAGCCCCCAATAAATAATGCTATCAATTTGAGTCATTTTCATTTAATCGCACTTCAGCTGGCTTTTATTTATTAATTATTTTGCGACAGAGAGCGGCGTCGGCCATCTTTATGGGCAATGCATCACAATTAACCAGACCTCAAATGGATGGTTGTCGTTTTAAATAATAATAATAATTTCACAGACTGGCGGCTTGGGAATAGCCAGCCAATATGCATTAAATTCCAGCGTGAGCATAAATTAATGTTGCTTGTTTGTTGGTCGCCACCTAATAGGTATTTGAACATTTTACGGCCTTTCAAAGTTTAACAAACTTTAAAGTTTTGACACGAGTCAACTGCAAAATATTTGAAAGGCCATGTACCATCGATGATTGAGTTTTAGAGAGTTCCCTATTGGCCAGTTACTTGTGTGCGACATTTTCTTGTTAACTTAGAAAAGATTTATGGCTCCGTTGCAAATTGTTGGCCAAATTAAATCGCACTTAACCGTAGCCGAGTGGGAAATAAAGGCAACAATTGAAATGGCTGTAACAATAACGATAACAAATAACACATTGCATGCAAAACAATCAATCAACGGCAATTTCTCGCTCAATTAGACAACAAACATGCCAAATAAATGCAAAAGAAACGAAGAAGTAAAAGACTGAACGACTGAAAAGCAAATTAAATTCAGTTTCGTGTTAAAGAGCCAACTGAGAGTGCAGTTTTTTCTTTCTTTTTTATTTTTTGTAGAGGGTGGCATCGGGAAGTCGGGTGGAAAATCGAGGGGAAAATGCCGTCGCTTGCCGCTTGGCAATTTGACAGCGGAATATCTGTGGAAGCGCCGGAGAGGAAAAACTCCGAGTAGACAAATGGCAACTGCGAAATGCAAAATGCAAAATAGCTGGAAAGCGGGAAAATTATGCAGTTCCCGCCGAAAGAGACGGACAGATGGAGAGCTGTCGGTAACTATGATGGCGAATAAAAAATAAAGAGCCGCAAATCAATTTCATCACGATTTCTCGTCGCCGCATCTTGCTGAAAGTGAAATGTGGCCATGACAGTGGAGGAGCCTCCATCTCCGTCTCCATCCCGATCACCATCGATGGCCGGCCGTCAGATAATTGTAACTTAATATTCGAGCCATTAACAAATCGCAAATCGGTAGAAATCAGCCAAGACAACGGCAGCCGGGCATATTGCGAAAATCGAATGTCAGTCAGATGTTGCCATTGCAACCGCATTACAGACGGCGCTTCAGCAACGTGAGACCGCTTTGTTGGCACAGGAGAAAATTGATGCTAAATTGATATAATGATCTATTCTTTGGGTTAAAGCAACTGAGCAATATCTTATTATTTAAACAAATTACGTACTTAATTTTCAGAAATAATCTTATTTTTAATATTTCTAGTTCAAATTCTGAAAGCTAAATCGGTCACACTGCCATTGTTGCTTAAATACTATCGGTCACACTTTATCTGTTGTAGTAGAGAGTCTAATCAATAATATTTCCGTCAGAATTTAACTTTAGAATTTAACTGTCCGTAAAATAAACTTTCTTTGACCTATTAAAATTCTGCATGCTAAGCGGGCACACTATCTTTGTTGTACAAACACGATCGGTCACACTTTTCTGTTTCAGGCGCCAGCATTTGCATCCAAATTGAATAGTAGAATGTCTGGGACTCTTATTGAATTTTAAATTATTAATATATAACTAAGTCAACTGATTCTGTATATTTTCCACAAATATATAATTATAAAATCTTTAAATCGGTCACACTGTCATTGTGGCTTAAATACTATCGGTCACACTTTATCTGTTGTAGTAGAAAATCTAATCAATAATATTTCCGTCAGAATTTAACTTCAGAATTGAACAGTCCGCGAAACAAACCTTTTTTGCCTCATTAAAATTCTGCAAGCTAAGCGGGCACACTATCTTTGTTGCACAAACACGATCGGTCACACTTTTCTGTTTCAGGCGTCAGAATTTGCACCCAAATTGGTTATTTTCTTATTGCATTTTTATTTCTTAATATATACTCGTAAATAAGTCAACTGATTCTGTATATTTTCCACAAATATATAGTATATCAAATCTATGATAGAATAACCTCTGAAGGAATAACTTTGTTGAAAAAAAGCCACATAATTGCATGGTAATACGGAACAGATATTAAAATACACTATTTTTTTCACTGTTCAGTAATTCATCACTTCACCGTTAAGCTCTTGGCCAATTTCTTGAAAGGTTAACAAACCCTTTCCGATTGGGGGAGAAATTCTCCAAAGCGTAACCAAGTTTGCCAAAAACAAAAAAAGGAAAAACAAAAAAACCTTAAAAATAGTGCGATACAAGAGTCATTGTCATTGGGAGTTGTCTTTGCAAGTTCACCGTCATCATGGTCGCTTGAGCAACGCCCTCTCTGGATCCCTCAACACCCCTTCGAAGAGCACATTACCCCGGCGATTATTGTAATTTTATTGTTCTGCTTCTTCTACGGATCTTTTTTTTATTTTGTGTTCAACTCTTTCCCGTGATTCTTCTGCCCACGCTGATTACCATGGCCCCCTTTTTTTCCCTCGCCCCGTAACCCTTTTGGGTTCGGTTAATGAGGTCAACCCATTTGATTTCCAGCTCTTGGTTACGCTTGGCGGCTTTTCCCCGCTCATTTGACGGGAAAGTGTTCTGCGGAAAATCTTACATTTCCATTGTCTTTCAGCCCCAGCCACGCACCAAAAATGGCTGGCAATTTAGCCAAATGCGACACGATTCTATGGCTGACATTATCCCATCATCTGACTCCCGATCGGAGGTTGCACAACAGGCCAAAACGAAACTCTTGGCAGGCTCCCAGGTTCAGGTCCACTAACCCCAAACTCATTGACCTTTAACACGGCAGCAGCAGCGACAGCAAAAAAAAAGGGGAAAAAAAGAAGCAAAAACAACAGGAACGGCCAAAAGTGTCGCCAACAATTTTTGTCTTGGCTTGGCTTTTTTTTTTTTTTAATTTTGTATACCCTTAAAGGCGGTATAATAATATACTAATAAAAGCTAAAATGTATTTTATCCTTTAGGCCTAAGGAAAACCTGTGAAATCAGTATCATGAATGAATATTATGATTTTTTTCAGGATTTTGTTTAACTTCCTTGACTAAGATATATAAAATTCAATTTCCCTAATGGCTCCAATTATTCTTACTTCAGATCTCAGCCATGTTACAGATTCTGATATTTCCTTACCTGTAATTACTGCTTTTTTAACATAACACAATATTTACTACACCCAAGACAAGGTATTCTTAGGTTCGGTGCTAGTTTCTTTCTTTGTCTGTCGTATTATTATTTGTTTTGTTTATTTTACTCTTGGCCACGTCGTGTTGCTCCTTATTTGCCAGGCTATAAAGCCGGTGGCCCAATGTCCGACTGTCTGGCATTTTGTTGGCGGTTGGTGTTGCAACCACGTAAATGTCAATTTGCATTTCGTGAGGCGTTGCATAAACAGCAGCTCCCGCCGATCCCGATTCCCCATTCACCCCCCCGCATTGTCCGCCTTGTTTTCAATTTGTTACTGATCTGAAATATTTTTATTAACAGACGGAAACAATTAGCGTCGCCTCAGCGAACGCAACAAGCGCCAGGCAAAAGTCGTCGCAGTTGCAGACGCAGACGAAGTCGAAGTGGAAGCCATAGCTCTCCTTCTGTTTTTCGCGATCTGTGGACAGGCGTATCTGTTTCCTTCTGCGTGGCCTTTCCCCCCACAAGCCAACACACCACCCACCGTCACCACAGCCTGAAAGCCCCAGCGAAACGAGAAGAAAAACCAAAAATGGGAAATTGAAAACGCGCGCAAAAAACGTTTCAAACACAAAATCGTGATTGCCTTCGTTTCGGCCGCCAGACAATATTTAGTTTTTTTTTTTTGTGTGCTCTCCCAAACTGCAGTGTGCTCCACATGCTGCAGAAATGGGGATTCGGAATGGGGAATTTTGGCTGTGGATGAGGTGGTGGTGGGTCAACCAGCAGGGTTCGAAAATGCACTCCAGTAAGAGCTACTTACGGCGGAACAGGGTTTAGCTGAAGATATTAGGAAATAATTGTGACTAACTAATAAACTCTTCACCTACTGCGGTAATTAAATAATATATACAACAAACCCTTTTATAATTGATCAAATTCATTATGTTTACCTTACTTTAAATTCAGTCCAGAGCCAAAAGAAATACTCCAATGATTAATATCTCCTTGCCGACTTTCTTAATTGTAAAATCTTAATAAAATCCTTTTACGGACTTACTGATTTTTAACCTGGTGTCCGACTGTCCTGGGCTGTTGATTGATTAATTGCCCAGTGAAAACGAAAGACACAGTGTCTTGTCCCAGATGACAAACTCCTGCCTGTGGCTGGAAAATCGTTTTTCCTTCGGCTTCATCTGCATTTTCCCGCTGCAGCCGCCGAAAAAAAAAGCGGCAAAAACCGAAGCTAAACGAGACTTGCAAATGATAATAAATATGAAAGAGACGTGAAAACGATTGCTGCGATTTTCCCACCAACGCTTTTAAGATGGTGTCTCAAAGGCAGCCCGCCTCCCCTGATTTTCCCCGCCGATTTTTAAGGCCCCTTTTCCCCAGCTTTTCCGCCTCCTGGAACCGCCTCCTTTTTGCCGCAGCTTCATCCGTCTTAAGTAGAGTGAAAGTGTTGCGTTTTGGTTTCAAATTGTGGCCGCAGTTGTTGTTTTTGACTAAGCTTTACTTTATGTTATTGTTGCTGCTTGGGGATATTTTTTTGCTTTTTGTACTATTTGGTGTTTTTTTTTTTAACTTTTTGTAACGTTTTTTCCTATCGTTTTTTTTAGCCGGCGGACACATATCCTTGTGTTCAATCAAACCAAAGCGCCGTCAACGCGACGTGGTCCCAGTTTTTGGGATCCCGAACGGTTCGGTTCGGTTCGGTTGGCGGAGTCAAGTGTTTTGTAGCTTGAAGGTTGTTGTTTTCCACTGCCTCCCACTGAAGGAACCCCCCCTACGACCCGCCCCCGCTTCCTCCCGAAAGGGGGTCCCAAACATGCGGCAAACATTTTTAGCGCTTGTAGTTGCCATGAATTTTTATGCAAATGAAAAATGTTTCTTGCGATTTCCATTTATTTTGTTTTTTTTTTTGTTTTGGCTGCTCAGCTGCTTTGTTTTTTTTTCCAGCCATTACTGTGATGCAATTGCCGCGAGTAACAATAATCTTGATGTATGATTTTTTTTTTTTTCATTCGCTGCGCTGTCTCTTATTATTAGAAATAAAAAAAAAGAAGTAAGTAAAAAATATAAGGAGGAAATCTTGTGCGCGCCTATCGTGTTGTTGGCACATTTTCGCTTTTCGGTGGGGATTTTTCTGTTTGATCTCATAACCGCCAGCGATGCCACGGCAGCATCATAAACTTTTAACGCTGTCCATTTCGAAATAATCAATAATTTTTGGCTATCGATGGCAATTTATTACGGAGCTTTGTTTTCGTTTTGTTTTCCCTCCCCTGGGGCAGCATCAGCGACCGAAAGAGAGGAGCAAATAAATTAACACTTCCTTAAACGATAAACACCGAAGGAGCCCCTCGCTCCACCTCCTCCTCCTCCATCTCCTCCTTGGCCAAAACTAGATGCCAACGGGCAGAGAAATGCATTTGGAAATCAAAATGAAATGCCAATTGATAATGATTTCCAGTGTCGCTGGTTTCTTCGGCGGCTTTTACGCGGGGGCGTCACGAGTCTGCCTCGCGATTCGTTTATTAATTTTAATTGCAACGGGGTGGCAACGCCCCAAGGCGATAATCCTGCCCACGGATAAGCGGAACAAATTGCGAACAGCACTCCCCCAGAGTCACAGAGCAGGAGGAGGATGTGGCCGCCAACCACCTAGCGTCATCATCCATTCAAGCACCATCGCAGCCGGTGGTTGAAAGTGGGTTGCGCGTGCTCCATCCAGGGAGCCTTGATCTTGGCCAGCTGGGATGTGTGTTCATTAATATGCAAGCACCTCTCTCGTGTCTGAAATAAAAACTCCAATGCTTTGGGTAACCACAAAACCATATCTTTATCGGATATAACATTTTTAGGACCATATCTTTAGAGGATATAACATTTGTAGGACCATATCTTTATCGGATATAACATTTTTAGGACCATATCTTGGGAGGATATACAATTTTTAGGTTGCTCATTATGATTTTATTACTCAAATTTATTTTTTAATAGCATATTAGTTTTTTTAATACTTCCCACTAACCACAAAACCAACAGATGAAGATGTCTGTAACATTCGAAGCATTGACTTTTAAGGTACAACAGAAATGGGAGTCCAAATATGAAAATTTCTCTTGAACATAACATTTAAAGATAAAGCTCCTCAAATCTTAGAGATGCCTTTTTTATTGTTAATGGAACTGTTTAAGTGATTTTAAGTTATTTGCATGTAAAGCTGGACAAATTGCCAATTTCTCTGACTTCTTGAATATGTTCAACTTTCCCATCTATGGCCATATTGACGATATTAAATTTCCTTCCCAAGCCGTGACCTTCGAACGTGTGGCTGCGCCTGAAAACAGTGCCAAATGGCAGCTTCCAATCCTCGCCCAGCAGCCAATATCCAATGGCAATACCCCAGTTCAGATGACTTGCGGCATCTGGTGGCCCCGGCCACAAGATTTCGGCTCTTGGCCATATATTTGTGTTTGCCAGCCATCTTTCATATTTGTTTATCTTGCACCAATTTGGCTACTGCACTGGCGATTTTATTTATGATCAGGGCGTTGCTGCCAAACGGCGAATGGCAAATTGCGGAGTGGCGAAATCAAATGGAAATGGCAGCGGAAAATGGCAGTGGAAAATGTATAATAAAGAGGCGAGTGTGCCAGATGATAAGCGGAGGCAAATAAATCGCAGACGCTAACTGGAGGCTAAGGGAGCGCCGCCCGCCAACTGGCAAACAACGAATGCTGGAGGAGATTGAGTGCAGCCCCGAGTGACGCCACACGAGTGAAGCCCCAAGATTAATCGCTGTGCAAATTTGCGATGCGATGTGAAAGTGCGAGAGAGAGGAAAAGGCGGATTTCTGGTGACTCTTTTGCCAAACTGCAAGCTCTAAAGCTGAGAGCTGCAAGCCGAAAACTGAAAAAACTGAAAAAACTGCCAACTGCCTAGCTGCGCGTTGGATATTGCCGCTAATTGTCCTTGACGACGGAGCATCCCACATGGCGTTTTGTCTTTGGTCTCTGCCTGGTGGCGCAAATTGCTGCCGGGTATAGGTGCACCTAGAAAAAATTGTGACCCTATTAGTTGCATATTATCCAAGACCAATATAATCTCTAAGATGCCGAACGGTCATATATTTATTTTGCAGTATGGAAATTATTTGGTTGGCGACAAAAAAACGCTCTCTTCGTTCCCACAAAGTTGAGAGCGTAAAAATCTAAAAATAGAATGCGCTTCTATGTTAAAAAGACAAAGACATGGAATCATGTGCCACAAATAAATTTAATAAAATAAAATTAAGAACTTTACAGTATAATTCCCAACTGAAAAATTTTTAAGGGCGTTACTATAAGGTTGGGATAAGAACTTTTAAACGGAACGAAGTTCAAAGAACACAAGGATCCCCTCAGCTTTAATGCACTTACCGCTTGCGTTGCTCTAAAATTCCCAACGGGTTCTAGCTGAATAATTTTGGTATCAAATCCGAATGTTGAGATCGGTAAACAATCGCATACTGATGGCGACCCTGCCAATGTCAAAAACAGCGGCTGCTTGCCTTTGACAAGATCTTCTATGTTATTTATTAAATAAATGCCCCCCTTTCAGTTCTATTTTCTCGCTGTGTACATCCCGGGCCGCAGGCTGCAACGGAAAGTGAAAACTTGAAAAATTGATTATGCAACTGCCGCAAGGACGTTTGGGGCCAAGAGGCTTGCCTGCGACTGTGTCTGTGTCAGTGCCTGTGTGCCTGCGCCTGCATCTCTTGGCCCGGCCAAAACGGAGGTCGTCACACACTTGGTCTGATTTTGCAGTCATCGCACCTCCGTCCCCCCATCTTCCCCTCTTATGTCATTGTCCCCGTCTCTCTCTCTCTGTGTTTATTATTGCAATTTTGAGGCATGCCACCAGAGACTTGCGACTTGGCTCGGGGGCGTTGCTTGTCGCTGGTTTGCTGCCACTTTTTTAGAGGTTAAGTTGCAAGTAGGAAGCGTTTGTGGAGGCGCATTTAATTTACTGGCACGATGCGCCACCACCACCACCAAGCCAGCAGGTAAAAATAATAAAACCAGCCAGCCAGCTAGCAGCAAGGTGTGCAGCAGCTCGTCTCTTTGTTTTGATTTCGCTGCCTGATGGGAGCGCGCGCTTTAATTAAGTATCCGCCGCGTGAACGATGCGACTGCCATATTAGGCGATGCTGGCAGATGGTGCTGCAATCTGCAATTACATGGCCAGAAATATTAAAACAAAAAATAATGGAAAACATTGTTAGTTCAGGGTTTCTTTCGTATTCAAAAAATGTTTATAAGGGGAATTTTTACTTAAATTTCTATATATTAATTATGCGATTTAACAAAATATTTATCAAAAATTATTAGTTTAAGCAAAATTGCTTATGGTTTCATGACACAGAGCACAAGTTTTCATTAATTAGAGGCTTCATTAGAACCTTGAAAGAGACAACTATATGTGTATTTTGGTTCGGATTTTTTTCGTACTGCGACTACGGTCACACTGGCTTAAAAGGTAAACAATAAAATAAAAAATGTTGAAATCTGCTTTTACCGAGAAAATTACATAGGTTTAAATATAAAGTGTACAAGGGAACGCATTTATATGGAACCATACGAGTCCATTATATAAGGTGAATAACCTTAAGTTTAACTTTTG